>JAOYFF010000046.1:13381034-13396491 GCA_025773925.1 Cryptomyrus ogoouensis | reverse complement strand
AACAGTATAAAACTACAACTTTCCCTTCTGTTGATAAAAGGCGCAGCCATCTCAGATTCTGAACTCGGGATCCTCTGCTCCAAGATATTTCGCGGATCTCTGAGAAACGGGAGCGCGCATGTTGTCACTTCCGGCTTCAAAACTCGGAATCCGACTCGGAATACGAGTTCCCAAGGTTGACAGAGACTTTTCAGTGATTTTGAGTCATTCTGCGCTGCAGATGGGTTAATTGCGTTAAAAATTTTTAATCAGATTAATTATGATGATGGATTAATCCGCGTTAACCCGTTAATTTTGACAGCCCTAATTTTAATTTATAGTTGTTTACTCAACTTTCCAGTGCTTAATAAGAATTTAAAAAACCGTCAGTCTATGAAATAAATGAAAAAGTAGTAAAAACCTGTGGTGACTGATAATGTAGTTGTTAATTTTCTGCAGTACCGTACATCATCTGACTTTCAGAAGCACTCAAACCTTTAAATGGCATGTTGTAACCTCTCACTTAAATTTTGTCCGTTGGTACTGGAGTCATTTCTAAGGCTGTTTACAAAAATCTAACTGCATCTAAGTAACGTGTGATATATGTGTTTTACTAGTATTATTTCAAACAGTAGAATAACTCGACAAATGTTACTCATACCAGTAACCAGTAATAGGAGTAGTACTGTAAAGTTCTGCGTAGTTAAATTTCTGTAATACTCACAGATTATGAGAAGACTGAAGTTGTTGCAGTGAAGTTTGCCCATGAGGTTTATCTCACAGCATGGCGATAGAACTTCAGTTAACATCCTACGACTTACAGCTTCCTGGAGGATAGCTATATATACTCCATCCTGCGCACCCCCCAGACTTGAAACGAAAATGAAACAATACTTTATCCGTCATTTGTACAAAAACATTGAGATGCATCTTCTCTTGGTGATGTTGATGCTTCCATGTCCCACTCTCTCCAGCATGGGCAAGCAATTAAAAACGCCAATAGGATGTTGGGTTACATCTCTAGGTGTGTGGAGTTTAAGACAGGGGGGGTGATGCTAAGATTATACAATTCTTTGGTAAGACCCCACCTAGAATATTCTGTACAGGTTTGGTCATTATACCTTAAAAAAGGACATTGCTGCCTTGGAAAGGGTGTAACGTAGGGCTACGAGAATGATTCCTGGTCTTAGAGAAATCTGTTATGAGGAGAGGTTAGCTGAGCTGAATCTGTTCAGCCTTGAGCAAAGGAGACTAAGTATGATCCAGGTCTATAAGATTCTTAACGGGTCGGGATGTTGTTCAGTCAAATGGCTACTTTAATATTAGTTTAAATACAAGAACTCGTGACCAATAGTGGAAATTAGCGGGAGAACATTTTAAACTGAATTTAAGAAAACACTTCTTTACACAGCGTGTAGTTAGTATGTAGTATGTAGTATGTAGTATGTAGTTTGTAGTTAGTAGCGTGTAGCAAGTATGGAATAGTCTCCCTGCTAGTGTAGCGGAAGCTAAAACCCTGGGTTCCTTTAAATCAGAGCTAGATAAGATTATAACAACTCTGAGCTATTAGTTGAGTCAAAAAGTACAAGCCAAATTTGTTGCCCGGGTGGGGGTTACAGTAGTTTGTCGGCCTGGGGGGTGGGAGTAGTTGGGGGGGAGGCTGTTGTGGAGTATGTTCGTGTGTGTTTTCTTTCTTTACCAAACACTCCACAAGCCACTGAAAATGGCGAACTTGTAAGAGAAATACCGATTTAGAGGATGGATGGATGGATGGATGCATGCATGGATGGTCGGTCCTTTCATTTCCTGTAGGTGGCAGTATTATCACTCATTCATTTTTCAAATTTCAGTTTCTTGCATCAAACAAAAATTGAAATAATGGTCATTTATCTTTTGAGTGAAAATTCAAAGCTGCAATGCAGTAGGGAAAAAAAACAACAACAATAGCATTGTATTCAAATTAACGCGAGGACACCGTGTAAAAATTCCTAGGGCACAGTGTGGAATGATCTTGCTAGAGATTTCCAGCAGTGCAAGCCTGCCAGTAAAGCCCATCACGACTGGCATCACAGAAACACGAGCCAATGAAAATTAGGGAACCAAAACATTATTGCATTGGATGCCAGGTGGTGTAATCATTATTAGCCTAAATTCCGACCCAAATGGTCTCCGGAGGGAGACCATCTGTTGTACCCTTGGGGAAACATACTCCGTCTAAAATGCTTGGCTGTTGAACAATAAGCCATTTAAGCATGCAAATGCAAATTGTTGTTAAAAACAACAATTTCTCTGTAGCTGGAAAAAGATACAGCATGAATTGCACAAATTACATAAATGAAGCTGTCACATGAAAATAAACTTGCAGATAGCTTAAATCCGTAGCTTGCTGTCAATATCTGGCAATTTTTTAAGAGGCGAGTGTTAAAGACTTATATTCACAAATCGAATCAATTTGTACTGTCCATCAAACAGTCCTCCTAAACGTAATGGAATTATGCATGTAATCACACAAAAAAAATGTCAAATGCATATAAGCACTAAATAACAAAGTTCACCAATTATCCTGGAACTGATTCCACCATAGTGACCCTTTTGCTTGCTAGTATAAACATTTAATTTATTTCATCCTCAAGTCTATAATTTTAATTAAATTTTAATCCATTTGTCAGTCACAACCATTCCATCCAGTTACAGCACAAATGCGCATGTGTTTTAAGATATATTCTCAAAATACTGCTTCCAAAACCCAGGTAATTATTTGTGTCGCAAACCTTATATGGACACCTGGCCATTACATCTACATGAACTTTTATGACATCCCATTCTAAATCTTTGCAGCTATAACAGCGGCCCCTCTTCTGGGAAGGCTTTATACAAGTTTATGGAGTGTGTCTGTGGGAATTTTTGCCCATCTATCCAGAAGAGCATTTGTGAGGTCAGGCATTGATGTTGGACATGAAAGCCTGGTTCACAATCTCCTTTCTAGGTCCTCCCAAAGGTATTTGATGGGGTTAAGGTCAGGACTCTGTTTGAGCCAGTCAAGTTCTTCCACACCAAACTCACCCGACCATGTTTTTATGGACCTTCCTTTGTGCACTGGGGCACAGTCATGCTGGAACAGAAAAGGGTTCCTTCCTCAAACTGTTCCCACAAAGTTGGAAGCAAAGAATTGTCCAAAATGTCTTGGTATGCTGAAGCAGTAAGAGTTCCTCACACTGGAACTAAGGGGCCAACTGCTCCAGAGTCCAGTGGCGCTGGGCTTTACACCACTGCATCCGACCCTTGGCATTGGGCTTGGTGATGTGATGCTTGCATGCAGCTGCTCGGCCATAGAAGTCAATCCTGGTACACAGTTTTTCTGCTGGGGTTAATGCCAGCGGGAGTTTGGAACTCTGCAGTCAACAGAGCGCTGGCGACTTTTACACACTATGTGCCTCAGCATTCGAAGACTTATCCATTAATGAATTTAAGATAAGTTTCATATACATACACACAGAGATGATTAATATAAACACAAACTAAAACACTGGATGGAACTGGAGTAGGAAAATACCGCAGTGACTATAGAAGAGGTTTTGAGGTAGTTAAGCTAACACACTTTGCCAGGCATAATATCACATTTTACACCAGCATAAAGATCATTTAAACATCATTTCCTTTGACTGTCTAAGACCTTTGCACAGTGCTGTATATTTACTGTATAGGGAATAATATAGCCAAAGGTTAATCAAGGTTAATCTTTTTTTTAAAAAAGCTGCAAATTACTTACTCCCCCGATAGCTTGGTAAAAAAAGAAGGAACCAGGGTCCCCCCTCCCACCTCCAGCACGAAATGCCCGTGGCCCCCGAGACCGGCGATGGGGTTTGGCAGGAGGCAGGCAGCCCTCCTATCCGGGAGCTTGGCTGTGACTGACAGGGTGTGTCCAGGACATAAGGCCGGGGAGTGACGCATGCAGAATGAGCTAATCGCTGGGTGGGCCTGAGCCCGGCCTGACCCCGGTCGGACAGGAAGGGGCCCATCAGACTGGGGCCAGCCCCCGTCTCTCTCAGCACTACCAGGTGTGAAGTCAAACGGGGCCCTGGAGGCCAGAGACAGGTACTGCGGGTGTACTGCTGGAGGAGTACTCATCACCTTGGACCTTTATCCAGGCTAATTTTCCATTCCTGCCGTTGCTCCACAGGGACTAAGTTGCCAGTCTGAAGGTGCCAGAATGTGAAGGTTATATGAGAGTGGAGAGGTAACGAGGCAGACGCAGGTTCCGGAACCCGTGCCGAAAACATGCCATCGAAGTAAATCTAATCTAATAGATTAATACATAAATATATGTATTCATTTTTTTAATTTTATGTTACTGTTTTTGGTTTTTGTTTTTTTTGTTTACGCAGAGAGCTGCGAATCCATGCAGATCTGTACTGGAAAGCAGACAGTCAAAAAACAGAGCGATCACAGAACGCGTTCCGACAGGATCCGGGACAAAGTTGGCACTACTGCTCCGGCAAGATACAGCGGCACATATGGAGCCTGGAGCCGACATTAATGTGGCCCCACTTCACTAGCTACCCTTCAGGGAGACTCAGTGAAGGTTTTCATTCTAGATATAACAATTGACAAAACGTAACTTAAATTCTTTGTGTTTCGAAATCAATAACTCCATGGAACAATGTCTGTTTGATTATTCCTGTCTATGCTATTAACTGTAATTATTGATTAATTCAAATTAGGATAAAAAGGATTACATTGTCAGAGAGAACATCCTCAAAATAACGTGAAGACAATATTATTTGCGCAAACGCACCTAAATGAGTTTAGCTTTAGCTTATGTATGACACAAAGGCTAGTGGGCATTAGCTTCTGTAGCTCAGAAAGACCAGCATTGTGCTTCTAATTCAAAAGTAATAGGGGCAAATCCAGGAATCATGAATACAATGTAACCATTTCCTCTGCTGTAAGTCATTTTGAATCAAAGCATCAGATAAATACATACAAATTGCTGATCTCTAAACCTGCGATTGTAAGTGCAGGCTGGGTTTTAAAAATGCACTCCCGCCATCATCCAGGGTACTTTGAACAGGGTGCTAGTCTTTCACAGAGAACACATGGGCTGAAAAATGAAAAAGAACAAAAAAAAAGCAATTAAGCGAAGTACTTCTTGTACTGCAATGATTAATGGCGATCATGTAACAGGAAACTTTGCATTTTCACTGGCCCATCCATGACCAGCACTGCAGACCCCTGATGCGAAACTCAAGATAATTATAAACCTTAAACTTAACCACAAACAAGAGAGACTGCATGCTGCAGATGTATTTATGATAATGGTAACAGTAACTTTATAGTATTTAATTCCTACTGGCGTCCTTAACAATTGACCAAAAGTGCTCCCAGTATGCAAACAAAATCTCACACATCACAGCCATCTTATGGGACATCAAATTTTAGCACAACGGAGCATTTTAGTCGTATTAGAGTTGCAACACTGACAATTTTTTATCAGTCTAATATGACAAAAAAAATATTTGGTAACACTTTACTCGAGAGGGTACAAGTAACTTAGTAGTCAGTTACTACTGAAGTGCAAATCATGAACAAACATAGTAATTGCATGAAATACATAAACCGTTATGACCAATTAATGAATGAACATGGGATCAGTACATAACACTTAGTTTCTGGTTAATAAATACATTAATTAACAGTGTATTACTGCATTATTTGTGCCCACAAAGTGTTACCAATTATTTTGTAGTGTGTGGATGCTATTTATTTTATATATGTAATATATAAAACCCAAGAGAGAGAGGGATGATAGGTGAAATATTTCAATTGTGTACAGTGTGGTGTTATTGTTTGCGTTTTATTGTAATTGTAATATTTAATTTCAATGTTATTGTTTCAACTGTTACTTTTGTCAGTATGAGAGTGTACATCCATCTTCCATCTGCTTACCTAGAGGTTTGGCACCAACCCCAGGCAGCACGGAGCACAAGGAAACCGGAACATCTAGTGGAAACCCACCCAAGCGGGGGAGAACGTGGCAACTCCACGCAGGGAGCAGAGGTGCGAGGCGGTGGTGCTGCCCACTGAGCCGCCCATCGTGAAAACAAAGGGACGTAATTACGACGGTACAATACGCACATATTTCAGCCCTGCGTGCTGAAGGACACCCCCCTGCTGGGGCACTTGCTGAGGTCATTGCAAGTGAATCCCAGTGTCCTCTTAAATTCCCCCCCCCCACCCCTCTCCACTACTCCCTTGGAAACCCGGAATCCAACATGAGGGAATAGTTACCCTTAATTTATGTATGTAGGTCCAGACATCACCTAAGCGGATCAGCAACACCGAAATGCCGCCCAAGTCAAACACACGTTCCCAAAGAGGGAGAAGAACAACAGTTTCAGACAAAACATTCACAGATTCCATTATTAAAAATTTACTTTGCAAGATGCCAATGAGTATTAATTAAGCCAGCATATTACTGTTTACAAGCCGGAGTTTAATTAATTCATTGAAGATTTCACACTGTAGAGAAACCACGGGCGAAATTAACCAATTTCAGCTGACTTGCCGGAATATTTTTTTTTTTACAATGTTTTAAATTGTCCCCATAAGAATACAATGCCCCAGCACAGCTGTGTCGCAGATGACGTGACTGATTGTGCCTGTATATTTGTGTGACTGTATATATTATAATATGTATTATAATTTTAAAAAATGATGCATTATGAGAGGCACACAGTTGCAAACTAGATACAATGTAAATTTGTGCATTACCGGGAATATATTCATGGAATATTTTTGTTATACCTGCTTGTCTAAAACAATTCATAATTCAGAATACAATCAATGGAAATAAAGTCAATTCGTCGTGAAGTATTGTTTAATGTAAGTTTTTATTTCAACAGTATTTGCTAACACATAAAAAACTGAAAAACATGGCAGAAATACCAATTGTCTTAAAAGTCTTGTGCTCATTAAGGTACAACATTATGCCTGAATAAATATTCTGGAATGTATTCACTGGCATACTGCAGCCCTGGGGGAGGATGCTGATCCGGAGACAAAGGCAGGAAACCGTAATCTTCCTGCTATTGTCTTCTACCGCTCACTTGAAAATATACATTGGTCCCCATATGCATGATTTTATTGAATAACTCGACAGCTTCTCAGGTGTCACGCGTATTAAACAACAAGTAGAAAAGCTGCCAGCATTTCTGTTTCACAAAGTTATACTTAGGGGGAAAAAAATTATTAAAAATTCATAGCGGAAGCTAAGGTTACAGGCAGTGCTTAGTTTGTAAACTCTAAGGTGTCGGACCTCATAAGGATCCCAGAGACCAACTGTGATCACCGTTATATGAGGAGCTGCAACATGCTGCCTTTGAATGACGTCACCTAGACAAATCAGTCTTAACGGTAATGCACTATTAACTGCTTAAACGGGTGACAATATTTTCTATCTACACCTGATAGTTCCATCACAGTGTAAGATGACTTACCTTCTTAGGTGAGTTTAACGGTCCAGAAGATAATCTCACCTAAGCCTATATTAGGGGCCAATTTCTTAGTATTACTTAATACTAATTTAGGTGGATGTATATCAGAGAAATACAGCACAGCTGATTTTATAAATATACATTTCTTTAGTTCAATGTGCAGGCCAGTTTGTTCCAAAGTTGAACTATCATTAATTTTAAGTTTGAGCTGGTGTAGCGCAAACTGCTCTGAACTCCTGCACAAATTAAGCACTGGTTACAGGTCATAAGAATCTCAAGTGTGGGTAGCGACAGGAATGTTCACTATCCCTTAAAGGGTCATAACCATGAAATGATCTTTGAGTTGCTTAAATACATGCAAGCCATCCAGCTCTTGTCATTTGTCTGATGCAACATTCCAAGTATATTTTGGCTGTCCTTGGGGTTACCACCAGTATCAGGAAAAAAAACATTTAGCAATTCAAATCTAAAAGCCAAGACAAGCTCCTCGTTCATCAGATCTAGTTGGTGTACAATTCGTTAATGCTTTCAGCATACGTCGTTAAGTGACTGAGTCATGACTGGCCAGTCAGATGTCGGCTGATGGAGATCATTCAAGAATGACTCCTGAAGAATCCTGTCCTGTCCCCTATTTGTCGATATCTCATCACTCACTTCTGTGGCCAGGGGAAGACCAGGCTGAGCTCAAGAGCGATAGCCATAATGATGTATCCACAACAACAAAAAAATAGTTAATGGATTTTTTTTTTTTTTTGACGCTTTGGACAATTGATAGATCTGGCTTTGTTCTATTGTTGGAATTGCACCTTAAAGTGAAAAAGCAGTTATTTTGCTTGCATAAAACCCATTAACTGTAGAGTGGACGGTAATGAAGTGACTCTCAGCCAAAGAGCTGACTTGACATTTTTTTCGTAGGGTACTTCAAGGCAGTACGTAGAAGGTCTGAAGGCTCACTCAGAGTATAAAAGTAGAATGACTGTGCCGTGGTCACATAAAATGTGTGAAGTAGCTGAAGACTTCATGGGATGGTAATTTGGTTCCCTGTGGGCCATATGGTTGCCTGAGTGAAGGAAGTAACGGGAAGGGTGGGGCTTGAGTCCTGTGGCGATCAGGAGGAGCTATCGCCGTTTTTGGTCTTCAGCACCACCAGGGTAACCATGACCGGTATGAGGCAGATTGGAGTCATCACTAAGACGAAGATGATACTGGGAGGGGGGTCGTATAATTCAGTGACCAGACAATCCTGGAAGTACTTGGCGTGAATCCACACGAAGGTGTCCTCCACCAGCTGGTTGGGCCACGGGACCCTGAGGGAGTCGGCGTACAGCTCGGTACACATGGTGAATTCAGTGTAAGATCTGTATGGGGCAGCAGAGGTAACAGAAGAGAAGGGTTGGTGTGGAATATCAGCGGGAGACTCCGAAGACCAGGACTTTACTGATACCCAATATCACGACCCCGCATGAGATTTACTAATACCCAATATCACGATGCCACACTGAGATTTACTGATACCCAATATCACGATGCCACACTGAGATTTACTGATACCCAATATCATGACGCCGCATGAGACCAAAGTTCCTATCCTTGAAGAGCACAATCCCTCACGATTAATGACTTTTGAAAAAAATCAGCTTTTACCATCCACTGCTAAAGAGGATCCTTATTACTATACTTG
Source organism: Cryptomyrus ogoouensis (assembly GCA_025773925.1). Classification (NCBI taxonomy): domain Eukaryota; kingdom Metazoa; phylum Chordata; class Actinopteri; order Osteoglossiformes; family Mormyridae; genus Cryptomyrus; species Cryptomyrus ogoouensis. The sequence continues at coordinate 13,387,338 of JAOYFF010000046.1, read as the reverse complement.
TACTTTATTTATATATTTACATTATAATCTCATATAACACAATTAAGTACAGCTATCGTGGTAAAGAAATTAGGGCTACATATGTTCTTATTCCAAATGTATATGGTAACGCCAATGAGAAAGCTAAACATCTGTTTCAAAAGCATGTAGTTAACTATCTGTTGGAGGATATAAAAAATTCACTCACCGTTTTATTGCATCCCATGTGCACCTTTCCTGGTTATTATAATCCGTCAAACTCTTTTCAAAGCTCGGAAGGCATTTGAAAATAACAAAATTCTTGTAGCATTCAACCCAGTCACATGACTCATGGTTGCATGTCGGACAGATAGGATCTAAGACAGAAAAGGAGATATTTAATGCAACAAATCACAGCACGGTACAATGATGTGGTGATTTCAGTGGTTTTCACTATGAATCAAAAATATTTTCATTGATGTTAGTTCATAACTGGAGATTTTATGGCATCATGCCTATAATACACTAAGAAACGATAACCCTATTGATGTAGCTACAATGAGATTGAGACAAACTGATTCCAATTTAATTCAGTTATGTTTTCAGCATCGAGGAGCAAAAAAGTAAAAAGCAAAAAGTAATGCACCATACCTTTCATTGTCTCATTTGTAGAAGCTGAATGCAAAACGAAAAACAGAAAAATCTCAAAACCATTTACCATCACGTAACCATTCACACAGGTGCCGTAAAGAGTAACAATTCAACAACACAATCATGTCAAAGAAGTATTGCTTTGTTACAAACTACGTCTTAGTATCTCAGAAGCAAATGCAGAGAAGCAAGCAATGCATTTACAGTTTATTTGGCAAACACTATTTCCAAAGCAGGCAAATATCACATTACAAGCACACAACTGTCAAGGAGGCAACTAGGCATAAGTGCAGCTTGGCTAAGCTTCCAGTGAATGCAGACATAAAATGTGCGTGTTTTTTCTTCCCTCCTACCTAGCAGAACGTCATTAGACCTGATAGCGGACTGTCACCCAGCCTGTTCTGTTTACGCAGACAAACATGCCACATCAGCGCTGCAGAAACTCACCCAAGGCTACAGACAGAAAAATTCCCAGAAAGCAGAGCATTATCCTCATGTCAGAGAACACAACGGTGGTACGCTTTCTCCAGCTACGGCGTCTGAGGCAGAGTCTGAACTTTTACTGTTACTGAAGCGAGGCATAACAGGAAACTCGGTGGGGTGAACACGAGACAGAGAGGCTATCCAGATGTCTCACCCCCGTGCCTGTTTGTCCTAGACTTTGAGAGCTGACTGGACAACTTTATTTTCCACGTACGTGTGATCATTTCGTCGTAGTTTGCTTTCAGGGCCAGGAAGGCACCCCCTCTCCGAAAAAGCACATTTGGGTTGGGGTTAGACACACATGCGAAGACACTTCTTCCCTTTCCCTTTTCCCACAGACAATAAACCTCCCAGCCTCGAACGTGATTTATCTCGAGAGCAGCTGTGGCCAAATAAGAAACATAAGTAAACATGAAGGCCAGCAGATTTCTTGACGGAAAGTAGTCTTGAGTAAGTTTGGGTGTTCCTGCAGATGATGTGTATTAATTTCTGGGCTGTTCCGCCGCCAGTCCGCTTTTGTTCATCAGGATAGATGTAATCAGACCTTACCAGCTGTTTGAAGGCCATTCTCTCCTGCCCCGAGCAAGAAATGATGCAAAACCCACAACTAAAGGAGACCCACCCACATAAAATCAAAAGACTGGCAACCAAGCCATGAAAATAAACTGTAACCACATGCACAGTAACAAAAACTCCTGACATCCAAAAAAGTGACTGATATAATATTTGTTTTGCTTTGTTTTTTTTTTATGTGTTTGGTGTTTAGCACGGGTATCTTTTTGGCATCATAGCCCTTTCTTGCCCCAGAGATTTACCCCTACTCTGATTTTTGACCCTTGCACTGCACCTCCAGCCCTGGGGACGTACATGGAGGGTGTGTGTTCCTCAGAGATTAAGCCACACACCTCTACGCAGACTTACCCGACCCCCTCCCCCCTCCCAGAGCTGTTTCTGCCAGACAGATGTTTTGGCCAAGGGCTATCACTGGTGAGGGGCAACGTTTCGCTCTGGCTGAGGTACCATAACGATTAGGCAATGCAGCAGTGCTGTGCAGAGATAAGGTTCACGGAGACCCATAGGGACGTGGGCCGAGATAAAGGGAAGAGTGAGCCATAGATAAAGACAATTTTGCAGCCCAGACATGCAATTATTGCTTTAATGGGTGGAAGTGTTTACAAACATAGAAAAGGTTTCCTGAAGTCAAATCTCAGAATATGTGACCAAGTATTAACAAGTCAGCCATGTTTGCTTTCCAGTGCGCAAATGTCTTTTTCAGCAAGAAGCAAACGTTGAACCCAATCCATTAAGTATATTTGTAGGAAAACAGGGCCATCTATAAAAATGACACTTTATGGTCCATAAAAGAGAATTGCACAAATTTCACCAAAGAAAATGTTAAGAAATGAGAAATAGCCTTTACCTGTCGTGAGCACATGTCCATCCTCCCCATACACCAGCACCCCGTTCAACACTGCAGTGATAAATAAGAAAATCAGTGCAGGTTCCTTTCATCGGTTTTTGTTCCATCTACTCCTTCCCTAACCTTGAGGTCCTGCATCTCTACAAAAGTTGCAGCATTTACGCTAAGAACGCTGTGTGAGGTGATGCATCTTCCACATTAAATTTGCCCCGTATAAATTACAGATGGTTCCGTGCAGCCGACGCACCGAGACAGGAAACAGGTGCATGAAACATCGGGCTGGCAGAACTGAATCCATCACTGGTCACTTTTTTTTCCCCACAAATGTATTTAAAGAACAAGGAAGGGAAAGTAACTAAAGTAACTAAATCTGCAAGTTTATACATGGACATCGGGGACCAAATGTTCTCCTCCAAAGCAGAGTCGATCGAAAGAGGCTGCTGACTTTGAAAATGTCGCGATCCAAAGCACTCAGGAAGCTCCATAACCTCCCCCAAACATGATATACGGGGAGGGGGGGTGTGCATGTCCGTCCATTTTCTATACCAGATTGTCTTATGCAGTGTCATGCTGGTCCAGAGCCTATCCCAGAAGCTACGAACACACACTGTCAGGGAAAAGTGGTACAACCCTGGTACAGTGTTGTACCCTAAGGTACAAGGAACAATAAAGTACTCCCAATGGTACAATGGTCCATTTCTATACCTTGAAAGGTACATTTACCTGCAGCTAGGGTACAATTGGTGTACCCTTGAGGGTACCCACCCAGTGATAAGTAATTGTACTCTGAAAGGTACAAATAGTTTTTTTTTTCCTGTCAGTGCAGGGCAGAGAATAACCCAGGATGGGGCGCCAACCCATCACAGGGCAAGGCACACTCACACGCCCAGGATGGGGCGCCAACCCATCACAGGGCACACTCACACACCATTCACAGCTATGGACAATTTGACAATTCCAACTAGTCTCAGCGTGTTTTTGGACTGTGGGGGGAAAGTGTAGAACCCAAAAAAAAAAAAAACGACATGGGAAGAACATGCAAACTCAACGTTCGTAGACCTTGGCCCTAGTGGTGTGAGGCAACAGTTCTAACTACTTCTATATATACAGAAAATCCTCTATATATTAAATTCCAAGATGCAAACTTCCAAAGATGTGAATGTGTGTGTCCAATAAATTTGAAATTGTTTGAATAATTGCAAAATTAAAAATCGTGCAGGAATTTCAAATTCCATTGGTTCCAATCTCTGATGCTTCTTTTCAACAGGAGTTGAGGGGAGGGAGTTTGGAAACTCCATCAGCTGCATGCCTAGGCTAACGTTTTTGGACTTTTGGACTCGCGAACCTGCTCTTGAAACGGAACCGGTTTGTATCCTGGGGACTCCCTATATTACTAAATAACTCAGATAACATCGAAAATGGCAAGTCAGCAAAGCTACACAAAGAATCTAAGCCACGGGGAAGAAGAGTATTAGTTTGCTTCATTTGTTAGATTTCCATTGAACCAGGTCCTTTATTTTCTTAGCTGTTGAATATTTGTGCAAGATAATTTAGTCAATCAGCTGCATACCAACTTAAATAAAGTTTATTAAACTGCCGCTGCCTCCAACTAAGACTTTAATATGTGAACCCCCCCATCTACTAAAAACCGATATTGTGAATTTTTTTTGTATTTCCTCTTTTCATAGTTGTGTCCATTCCCGTGCAATCAGATTGTTCCCCCATTTTAGGAATTACAGACTCTTGTTTCACACTAGAGAAATACACAGACAGTTTCTGGGGCTGCATATGCGATGGTTTTCCGTCTTTCAAGCGCTTATCCTGATCAAGGTCGCAGGGGCCCCGGAGTTCTGTTCCAGGCAGCACAGGACACAAAGCAGGACACGAAGCCGGGAAACACCCTGGATAGGATGCCAGCCGCTATATACGATATATATGCGAATAACAAAAATGCTGACAGGTTTCAGTGCTGGTCAACAGCCTTCCTCCATACATTTCTTCATTTAGATCTAGTCTCTCTTTACGTGTCACACTTTGACAATGGAATTAGCCCCCGATCTGAATACAGTGCGTTTCATAGCATGGCACGCGTCAAATAATGGTATAGTCCCCAAACAGCGATGCTTCTTGGATCTAAGTCAAAGTTAACAACCATTTCCAGGGAGTATTTAATACATTCAAGGCAGGGCACATTAAAAAAAATGATTCTCAGTTACAATAACAGCCTTCTTCTTAAAAGTCTGTAATTGCTTCCTAAAAGAATAATTCACTTACCCCAAAATTCAAATGTGAGAATCCTCAGAAGAAAAGGCAAAGAAATGTTCATTTCTGGATAATGCTTTGACCCTCACCAGAGCTGAAAACAGATGAAATATCACAACATTTGTGAAAGAAAGCTCTATAAAAACAACAGGAAGCTCTCATTTCCTCTAATGGGCGGATTTTCACTATGGGACAGCCTGAGATAAGGTTGATTACCTCTCTCCCAAACTTTCCCTCTCTCTCTACCAGATTATTTGAACAGAAAACAGAAAAATCTTCTGACAAAGAAAAAAAATTAGACAACTGGATTGTGTGGCTTCACTGTTCTTGTGTACAATTTGAGTGACTGATTTTAAGAAAACATTCTTTACTCTTTTAGGATCATCTCTGTTATGAGTTCTTAGTTTTCATGCAAGTGTAATTATGATTTCCAAAGAATCAATAGTGTTTATATGCATAACACAGGAAGTCTTGGTATATACCAGCACTTGGTATATAGGTGGTATATACAGGTATGCAGGTTTCTTGGTTCACTGGTGCCACATAATTTTTCCAGTTTCGTAAGAGTGCACACAACCATTGACCTCCAATACCTTCATTCTCCCACTGCCGTGATTGACGTTTCTCATTTCTCATTCTGCAGATATTCAACTAAGCAATGAAATCAACAATAGTAACATTCAACACCCTCCAATGCATCTATACCACCCCTCCTGCATTGATTCAACATATATATTTAAGCATTTTGATTTATGTGCCAAATGAACGTCCTGTGATCTGAAGGAAGTTGCACTTGGTTCTTGTCAAAGCTTAGATCAGCAGTAATGTTACTTCCTAGCTTCTTGAACACTGGTCCTGTTCAGGCAAGTCCCCTGACTGAAGTAAATTCATTAGTATCAGGTTCAATGCCAGAAGTTGCACCGGGTCCTAAAATGATATTTAGTGATTCCTTACGAAAAATCTTTTCTCAATGGGGTGGTGATACAGTATATGCCTACCTGAACTTCTCCCATTCATACAAATAAATCAATCCTCAAATATTTTTCTGTGTTATGGGAAGAGATTTGGAAAAGCAATATTTAACCATAAATAAGGCAAGTAACCGTGATGCTACAGTAATATTCTTCTAAAAATTACTCTGCAAAAGACCATGATTTGTCATTAACTGAAACACTGAGACACAAATATACTGCACACCAGAGCCAGAGGCATGAATGCTTATAGGTTACAATCACTGCAGCGTGAACAGTGACAAATGACCAGCTTGGTGCCACATAAACACATAAACACTGCATTTGTTTCTTAGTGCCAAATGGGCCTCCAGCCAATCGGTGAGCTGAGCTGTTATGTAAACAAACCCTGGGGAAGCAGGAAATATCTCCTGCTCCGACCGCAGGCCCAATTTGATGGTATCTTAAAGATTGTGGATAGATCACTCTATTCTAATAACCGTGGGACATGCTGACCACGATAAGGTGCAGTGCGGGACATGCTGACCACGATAAGGTGCAGTGTGGGACATGCTGACCA
>JAOYFF010000046.1:13361832-13380934 GCA_025773925.1 Cryptomyrus ogoouensis | reverse complement strand
ATGCTGACCACGATAAGGTGCAGTGCGGGACATGCTGACCACGATAAGGTGCAGTGTGGGACATGCTGACCACGATATGGTGCAGTGCGGGACATGCTGACCACGATAAGGTGCAGTGCTGCAGTGCCTGCCTACCATGGCTTGAACATGCAGAAGGAAACTTGCTTCACTGAGGAGCACAGCAGTTAGACTAACAGGCAGCCAAACAGGGGCTGTGTCCGAATTCAGGGGCTGCACCCTTCTAAGGCTGCATCTGAAGACCGAAAGCGTCACAGTGGCATGACAGCGCTATCCCGTTTCAAAGGCTCCTTTCAACGCGGTCTAGAAATGTGTCCTCCTTTTGCCGAGTCGCGGAGGATCCAGCCGATGGATCCTTCACAGCCCAACATATCCCACAATTCACTGCGCGGAGGTACCGTGGGCGTGTCCCGGCTAGGCGACATGAGCACCGCTTCGTGACTCAAGGGTAAAGGCAGGAACGGCTGGTGACGCAAATAGGAAATTATCCATAGGTCAGACTGTGTCATTTAACAATGCTTTCAGTCCGACCTTCGAAGAACGCAGCCTACAAAGCCTGCACCATCGCTGACCACGTGCTACGGAGGATGCAGCCCCTGAATTAGTACACAGCCAAGGTTCGCATGTGCTGTCATATGATGTGTCATGTGATGTGTCATGTGATTTGTTAGGCCTCTATGTGTAAGAACCCACCCAACAAGTGTGCAAAATGTCTCCACAAAGCACAAGATATTTATTTCATATTTAATCTTTGAACAATGTTCCTTTGAAAACATGACAATGACATTTCAATTTTATGCTGTAATCTTGGACCTCAGCAAACAGCAAATTAGTCTAACATGCTGTCAACTTGTATGGGGTAACTGAATCTAAAACATCTTAATGTGTATATTTAATTGAGTTTCTGAACCCTGCTGTTGAAGCAAAAACAACTAAAGTTGACCAAAGCTCTACTTTCTCTGCTTTTGTCTCACTGCAAACCCCCAGAGACTGTAATGAATCCCTGTTTCCCTCTCCATGCCAGTCAGTCCAGAACAAGGCTGATTCAGGCTTTTTTTACTATGCCAGAAAAGCTGTGCTTGTTACTTGACTGTTATTTTTCTTAACTGCTTGTTGCATTTTCATACTTTGCTACTCAGACATACAGTCAGTCCCAGGTTAAGTATGTCCGACCTACGGACACCTCACACTTACGAATGGACGACCAAAAACCCAGACAAATTCCGGTTAATTACAATGCACTACTTTGTGATGCATGTGACAATATTGTGTGGCCTTAGCACTATATCTAGTTACTTTAATTATTACTGTATCATAATATTTGTTATTATGAACTACATTACTGTTGTTATGACCTACCTACAGTACAGGCTTAGGGAATGGATCTCATTTGGCAACTGCTTTGTTTTGATCCTTTTATGCAAAGATAACTTGAGACTATTTTTGCATTTAAAATAAATACTAAAATTTATTTATGTTTTAGCTGCTTTTTCTGGTAAGAGTCACCCTGAGTCTATTCCCGGCAGCACAGGGGACAGGACTGGGCTACCCTCTGGACAGGATGATGTACACACACAGCCATACAGTGCGGGCAATGGAGTTACAAAGTAACACATTACTGTAATTCCACTACTTTTGGCGATAATGACTAATGTAAGCAGTTGCCTTTTCATGGCACTGAAACACACATTAGCGTACGTATTAATTTAAGTATTGTTAATAGGCCTAAATGAACTGCCATCATTTAACAACATTCCGATCTTAAATCAATGACTTGATGGCATTTGTGTGCTGTCTGAGTTATGTATGCATTAATAAGAGATTTGAGGCAACGCAAAAGGTACTTTTCCTAGTAACTAATTATGCAGTAATTATGACTTTTACAAATTACTTTTTCAAATTACTTTTGAATTAAGTAGCTGTGTATTTCATTGTGTATTTCAATTCAGATCCATTCGCTCACGTTCTGCTTGTAATTTACCACTAATCCATAGCAGTATTATACTGTCATTGCTGTCCTACGTATGTATCCACTGGAATGCCATTTGCACATCTGTTCTACAAAGCACAATGACACTTTGTATCTTAATTATTTGAATACATATTGTTCATTTGTAGTACATATTGTTCATTTGTGTACATATTGCTTATTTGTTGTTGATATATTTGTTAGATTTAAGCATATCTTTAGTTTTTAGTTATCTGTTTTAATTTAAACCAATGCGCAGTCTGAGGAGTGATTAAGGGTTACATTTCACTCCATGTTGTATGTATAACTGTGCATGTGACAAATAAAACTTCTTGTAATGAATTCTTGAACTAGTGACTGTGACTAATTACTAATTTTCAGGAACTTGCACAACACTGGTGGGCAGTGCAATTAGCCTAACTGCATGGGCCGCAGGAGGAGACTCACACAACACGAGGAGAACGCTCTCACCCTCAACTCCCCACACACTAGGGTGGGGGCAAGCTTTTACTCCCCAGTCCTGGAGGTGTGAGGTGACCCACTGAGCCACCCAAACTTCCTGGAATTAACTTTTATAATCGGAATAAAAACAGTCCCATGACAAACAAGCCCTCGCCAGCAACTGAACGCCACTGGAATCATGATCTCCACTAAAATGGTTTTACCGATGTCTGTCTGAGCTCGGCGTGGACAGGAGATTAGAGGAAGAACACAAATAACATGTCCTCAAATGGTGCCGCACGCTACGTGGGGAAGAGACGCTCGCCATGTTGAAAGTCATTCTTGTTTTGAGAAGTGAATGTAGTACAATAGAGTGAGACCAGTCAGGGGACAAAAGATGCAATAAATAAATAAATAAATAAATAACACAATTAAAGGCCATACCCATTGGACTGTTTTTATGGTTCTATGAACTGTTTAATTCATTTGACTAACAGCTGAATCACTGCAAATTATTAACTCCACAACTGGAAAAAAAACATGAATAGACAATGGGCTGCCAGCAGCAGAACTGGGAAATATACCCCTTTCATGAGCTCCGTCTATAAAAATAAGTCACCGTTTCAGTGCTATTAAAGAACAAGGCATATTAGAAAACCTGAGTAAACATTAAAATTATGCAACCCTTTCCAGTACCATGGCCTAAAATGTTTGCAATGGAATCTGAGTCCCACGTTCTTCAATCAGAACCTGCTCAGATCAAAAATAAGTTAGATGTATTATTTAACAAAACGTTAATTGCTTCCAGCATGTAGATTTCTATGATATCAACAATGAATAGTAATGTGACCCCCCCCCACAGTTTGAATGCCAGCAACCCAAGGAAGTTAAACTTATCCTGCGCGTGTCCTGTTAGAAGGTCATGTATTTGTTGGTTAGCAACATCTTCACAGTGACTATGAGACCATGTTAGGTGTCATTGTGAATGGTGTAGTTGATCTTCAAAAACACTGGTCTTTTTTCTTTTTTTTTGGGGGCGGGGGATAGGGGGGCGTGCCTCAACATAGCCCAGGAAAATGCAAATGCTAAAGCTGAATCGCTCTCTGGTGACCCCCCCATCTACAAGCCCTGTTCTTTATCCTTCTGCAGACATGCCTCAGAACATCAAAAAAAAACTTGGAGCTTCAGACCCCCCTCAGCAGGGGCGGAGCCAGAATGGGGTGCGAGGGCTGGACTCCTCTCAGTACAAGCCAACGGCGAGTATTACCCACTAATCATCTCGCAATTGACTTTGCGTCGTTCCTCCAGTGACTAATCGACAGGTTCGCAGCTCTGGTTTAGTGAGGAGTCACAGCTGGGGTGCACAACGCACTGCTGAACATGGAAATGTGTGGAAAATACACGCAGTGTACAGATTTGCCTGGGGTGTCATTGTGGTGGCAGAGTAAGCAGGCCAGGGTTCGAATCTCCTCCATGGCTCTACGTGCATGGAGTCTGCATGTTCTCCCCTTGTGGGGTTTCTGCTGGGTTCTCTAGTTCCCCCAACAGTCCGAGAACATGCCGCTGAACTGGCGCTGCTGAACTGGCAGTAGGTGTGAATGCAGTGTTCGCCCAAACCTGGGTCATTCCCTGCCTTGCACTTGTTCTTTCTAAGGACAACTATGTAGGTAACAAAACCTTTGCCCCAGTTTAAAACGAAACCTGTTGGCTGGAGAATCTGTATAGAAAGCTTTTAAAATGCTGATATTGCTTTTGAATTACTAAGCATTACATTCATTTTGAAATCCTTTGCTCCTTCTATAACAATGCAAACTGGAAATCGTTCTGAATATTTTGTTTATTTGTCTCATTGTCTGCAATTTCAGCCTGCGTTCACTGCTTTCATTCGTATATTGTTATCCAAACCATCGTTTGTAGCCCCCTTCGGCTCTCGGTTGCTCAGATTTGCCAGTTACTTTTTATGCTACCTGGCTTCCCACAGATTAAACCCTAACCCCACTGGCATCCTTTCACTGCGAGTAATTTCTCTAACTTGGCTACTTTCTCTGTATTTAGCTAAACCTGCTCTTTCCTACTGCGGTCATTATTTCATTTGCCTTTGTATTCTGGACTCTCAAATTTACACCCTTTACTGCTTTTAATTCTTTGGTGGAACCGATAGCGCCCCCTGCTTGCCTTGTAAGCAGACGATTGATGAGTCTTTCTCAGAATAGGTGCCGGCAGGTAAGAAACTGACAAAACTGGGCCCAGAACACGTCAGATTCACCTTATTATTTCTCTGACCGTAAATGTCACATGACATCGAAATATTTTTTTTTTGACAAAGATCAAGGATATTTCTTCCTTTTTTTTCCAGGCTGTGCCTTGTTGCCGAACAACGCACTGAAATTATAAATTGAAACGCAATGATTCTTCAGCTGAAGCACTGGTCAATTTTACTCTCATTTTCTCACAGAAGCATACCAAAAGCCCAGTTAAACTACATACCAAAATAAAGCTCGAAAAGGTTTTCAGGAGATCCATTTTCAGTAACCTCTTGTCCGATTCAGGTTCACAGGGAGCCCAGAGCATATGGGTACAAGGCAGAGAACGGCCCAGGATGGGACACCAACCCATTGCAGGACACACTCACACACATACATCTATGGGCAATTTAATTGGAGTTAATTGGTAACTCCAACTAACATTTTTGCTAAATTTGCTAAATTTTTGCACTGTGAGAACCAGAGTACCTGTAGGAAACCCCATGTCAACACAGGGAGAACATGCAAAGTCCACACACATAGAACCCGTGCGGAGATCTGAGCCCAGGTGTGGGGAAACAATGCTAAGCACTGCACCCCCTTGCCATCTTTGCAGGGAAATCCCACAAGCATTGGTGCTAAATCTGCTGTGGAAATGAAAGTGAGATCCCCATTGAACAGGTCAGGGAGAACCCCAACGTGTACATACCAAAACTGTTAAAGATTATGGTTTGATATTTCTTGTGTATTTATCAAAATCAAGCATCCTGACATTAAATCAAACCTGGGTCAATTTTAGTTTTTATTTTCTGGTATCTGCTGTCACAATCCGCCTCCATCACGTCCATGTTTGACCAGTAGAGGGTGCTGTCCATCCCGCCTAATTATTATCAGTCCAACGTGACAATCATCCACACCCGCCTTTGTTAGTCCCTGGTAAGCAGTGTGTGTGTGTGCCCGCCCTCACTCTGTTCCTCAGCTCGGTCATCGTTGCTGTTATTGCTGTTTTCTGTTCCCAGAGTCTCCCTTTCGTGCCAAATTCCGGTTCTCCCTGCTCCGGTTTTGTCATTCCTCCCGGTTCTGCGTTTTAGAACCCTGGTGATCCTTTGTCTTCCGATTGCCGTATTCCACTTCGTTAGCTCAGCCTGACGCTGCCTCTGGGTCGCGCCTCCCCCATCAGACGTGACACATACAGAGAGACAGCCAATTCTCATCTCGCATAAGGCACTCACACATTTCTCTGTTCCGAAGGCGCTTCTAAGCCAGCTGGAAGATATTTTCCCCCGAGGCCCCAATCCAGTAGGATATGCCTGAAACATCCCCTTGGGATCCATCCAAGTACTATCCTTAAACTACCCAAACCACTCAGCTGTCTCCATTCGATATGAGCTGATCTGTGCAGCACTTCCACCTCCAGATCCCTCAGGATCTCCATGCTCTTCTACACTCGCATCCTTCCAGTGTGAGAGTCTGAATTTTAAAAAGTGCCCTTTATATCCTTTTTCATCCTTTGACATTAATCTTAGCGTGACTGTCCTATGAGATATAATATAAATATATTGTTATATATATATATTGTATATATAAAAAAAACACTGATGTTCAGTGTAATTCTACACGTACTTTAAAGTTCCACTTCAAAGGGTCTGGAGATATAGGTGTCAGTGGTCTTACAACAGCGATCACCCTACATAAGTCTGTCACAACCTTTGAAGTTCTAATGTGTGGCCTTATGACCTTGAACTTGGCAAACTTTAAAGCTTAGTATCTTGGATAAAGATTCATAATTTACTATACATGTAACATGCATAATACACATAATAAAATGTGCACAGTCACTGTACAAGGGTTTTGCGTTAGACTTCGTAAGATTTCCTAAGATTTAACTTAATCTTGAATTTTATATTGCACGAATGAAGCAGGACGAATTCTTTGACAATGTATGCCTGATATATTGAGTCTGTTTGAGACGTTTTGTAGCTGGCAGGGAGGGGAAAAGACAACTGTAACATAACAGAAAGCAGACCGCACGACTAGCATTTGACAAAAAAAAAAAAAAAAACCTTTGTGTAGCACGATTTCCTGATGACAAGTCTTTCCCCTCTGCGGCGCTCTGCAGAATTGGCCTTCCCAGCAAATGACGCACGCAGTATCCCGACGCCAGCGAAGGCCAGCCGGCTTTCCCGTAAAGAGAGAGTATGGAAGCGGGACGTCTCAGCCTCCAACAGCCAAAGTTATTCTGTTGATCAAATTGCTTCCACATTTAGTTTCACCAGTCAGCCCTGGGGGAAGCTGCTGAATACAAACATGTTTACCCCAATCCGCGCATCAGTCACGTCGACCACCTTCTTCTCTGTAGCGTTCTTCATAGGAAATGACATTGATTATATACAAGGAAGCAGGCAATCTTAGACGATTCGGACTTACTTCATGCGTATTTGAAAATTTCACCCATAAATATTTAATGGCTTAAGTTTTCGTTTCCTGCATTATTGTTATTTCGTGCGTTCATGTTTTAAAATGTTCACGTAAGATGCCCTTGGATTTCCATCAGACTTTCAAACTAGTTTTAGTTTAACATGCATTTTTGTAGAAGTAAACTAGCTATATTGGTCTGCTGAGCTGGTCAGCCAGCTGAGTTATCACGTAATTCTAAGCGAGCCAGTGAACGCATGTAATGGTAAACGATAAACACTATGACATGGCAAAACCCAAGGAGAATATAAGAACACCTCTACTTAACGATACCTAACGTGAAATCGACAGAATATAATACAATTGGCGTATCTGTTCCTAATTGCAACACAACATTGTAATACACCACTGCAGTCATGTCACATCTCCGCTGCTACCCAGAAGATGTTTGTATGATTTGTTTAAACATCCAAAGCGGATAATTAAAGGGTTAAACGTTTTAGAAACATTTTCAGAAAGTTTCCTATTCTGTATGAGTTCAACAATAGCTTTCCGGCCTGGGATCCGATTGTCTCAAATGCAAATCTTACCGCTATCGATTATTATTCATTGACAAAGATACTTAAACAAACATATCCGCAATCGCCAGTTAGACCAATTAAACGACCCTACAAATTACGTATGAAATCATGTAATTATTGTGTGACCCAGGTCTATATCATAATGTTCTTCCACAAACACCTGTTGCTATTACAATTCTAATTGCACTTTTATTATTATAATTACATTTTTTTTTATCAATAAGGATCTATTCTTTTGAGGTGCAGGTGTTGTTGAGAAAGCTGCTGAAGTCATGTTTCATATAAACAGTACAGCTGTACAAATATTAAACAACGGCCTGTTCATTCCTCAGGGGGGAAAATCAGACAAGTTTCAGCAAACAAACTTTAAGCTTACTGGAATGATTATAGATCTTACTAATTAAATGCATTATAATCTTGATATTTAGACCCTTCAAAACGTGACCGAAAACGTGACTAAATTGTACCTATTCTGTTTTTATTTGCAATACCCCGCTGTACAGCACGAAGGAATTTAACTTATTAAAAAGATTTATATTCGACACAAAAATGTGGTGTGGACTCTAGCGCCCCCTTTTGTTCAGCTGCTATTTTCCATTTCCGAAATCCTGAGTTGAAAACAGTGAACACAATTCCAAAAACTAAAACTAAGCACTGTTTTCAAAACGTTTGTAATAATAATAATGCAAACTTGAAAAATTAGCAAAAGTATTTTTGAAAACTTCTAATAGGCCTACAGGCTATATAACCCTTACCACAGGCACAAAACTTAACCAAACTCAAAGTTATGGTACAAAATTACAGCAAAAATCTGTCATGTTTACATTGTTTTTTTTTTTTTTGTTTTTTTTTTTTTTATTTTTAAATACGATTGTAAACCGGCCCAGTCAGTCCCATAGGGGACACAGTCGGGTGCCTAGGTCGCTACTCACCGGTAACTGACTGTATCGAGTATAAAGGGATTCCACTGTGTGGTTGAGGAAAAAAAATGTATATTTAAAGCAATTGCATGGCTTTCATTGTGTTTGTCCGTTCACATTCGAGAACAAAGCAATTTGTTTGCACGTTGTTCCGTTTGCTTTCACGATAAATCCCGAAGGTGCCAATAAAACCAACTTTCCTCCAGTTAATGTATATGCTGTGAGTCTGTGATGTTACGGGTATCACATATCTCTGGGCTAAACAAAACGACAGAGCATTTTCTTTAACTAAGTGTGTGAATATGGTCCAAAACGGCACAAATAGCGGGGACGGCGATTAGATCTGCGCTCTGTAAATGCTGGAAATGACAACGCAACCGGCCCAAGTAAAAACAACTAAGTGTGTTTGAAGGAAGAGAATGTATACAGTTAGGGCTTAAAGAAATGGGTCGTTTCTAGTGGCTTACGATTTCAAGAAAAAACTAATTAAAATGACCATTATTAAGGCATTACAGAAATGCAATACCAACAAGTTAACATTATAATCGCTACCTGGTTGAGATGAGCGTTACCGCTGTCGTACAATTTATTAAATGACAACTGCAAATATAATAATAATAATAATAATAATAATAATAAACAAATAAATACATTTCGGATTATAATTGCCTAGTTAATACTATATGTTGCACCACCCTTTGTGGTATTTAAATCCCTGCAGGCTATGCTTATAGGCTATTCACAGTGCCTATAACTCCGAATTCGTAATTCTGCGTATTGCCAAAATGAAGCATTGCAGCTTTCCATTGCTTATTCCGACTCCACACCAAATGCGACTGTTTATTGCTTTACTACTATACAGACTGACCACCCAGTCTGAAGCCATTTAAGTTCTTTAAGTCATTTAATTAAGATCTTTTTACACGGCTGCTATTGACTATATATCAGCATTCGGGCTCACGAATCCGCGGCTGGCCGGCGTGCGAATATGAATGCGAATCAGTGACGGGTAATGGTGCTAAAGCGATTTTATTCCGTATTGGGGCTTTTTTACCACCGCCCAGTGTTTTGTGTATCTTTGATAGACACGCACGTTTTAGCCCTTATACCAGCCGCGGCGTGCGATCGCGATGAAGACGTCACCACTCCTCCGGCCGAGCGAGCAAAGTGCGCAGCTACCCTCCGAGCTGCACGGCCACGATCTCGGCGTGCTGGCCGCCAGCACCGCGCTCCCGGCCGTCCCCAGCTTCGGCGGCCCGAATGCTTCCTCCGAGCCCGTAGCCGAGTGATCGATCTCGCTTCTCAGTGCCGCTGAAGCGCATTTTTTTCCCGACGCGTCTCCGCGGCAGCAGTAGCTGCTGGTTAAGGAGGCAGGACTAGGCTGTTTTCCATGTATTTGCAACTGCGACACGATGTGTCAAATTTCGACTCGCATGGGGCTCCTGCATCACCTTTGATTTTATAAGAGAAAAAGGACCCGAAGTGCTATTTTAAACCGTAGGATCGTGTGTTTGATTTGCTTAGAATCGGTGCTTTACGTTTTCTCTAGCCTTCTTCAAATAGTCCAAGTGACGGTAAGTCTCCCGATACATTGCATAAGCCGTCAGTATTTGCCTAAATCTGCCCTTTACGCGTCGCCGTCATTTTTCGCATGTTTAACCTTGAGGAGTATGTGTGCTTATTTGGAATAGGACAATGTGTTATATGGGCTAAGTCATCTGTAAAAGTGTGCTACGCACTTCTGTGTAATGATTTCCTATAGCTGAGCGAAGAGACACGCCCACTTCCACTGCACAACGTTGTGAACAAAACGTGTTTTTCCAACTTGGTTACCCCGATCTGCCATTTGAACGGTCATTGTAATGCACTGGGGAAATTGGTGGTTTTTCACCACTAAATATTTTTTATTACATCACTCGGTTGCCTTCTGGGCGGAATGTCTCCCGATCGCATGCGTGTGACATGTTCTGGCTGACCAGGATGTTGCTGTACTGTTGTTTTTCTTTTTCTTTTTTTTTTAAAGGACCCATTAAAATGCAGGGACACGATGCCGCTTTTCAAGCAGCAGGGGGCGGTCAGTCGCAAAAGCGCTGAATAAGTGACGTAGAATAAATGACGTTATGTGACTGCATGTGGCATCTGTAGGAACAGCATTAATTTGGAAAAGAAATCAGCTTTAGTGTAAATAATGCCGCTGGATTTATGGAAAAGTTTGTCAGCTCTGCATAGTAGTGTTATTTATAAGTCTTCAAAGTCAGGTTCCCTTTTCAGAAACGTTTTGGTGAATCCCTGCATTCGTCCTTGGTGTAAAAGATGCATCCACGGATTAAACCACAGCTAGTTTTTCACTGTGGTGTGGCACAGGGCCATGGAGGAGCCCCCGGTGGCCCAGCCCAGTAGGCCGGTCCGAAGCCTGATGGAATGGAGGAAGAGGGTCAAGTCAGAATACATGCGTCTCCAGCAGCTGAAGCGTTTCCGCAAAGCGGAGGAAGTCAAGGTAAGGGTCTGATGGGATGCTAGTCCCTTATGCATTTGTGAAATAAAACATTGTCCCTAAATATCGTTTGGGAAAAAACATGCACAGCTATGGCACATATTTAAGAAATAGTTAAAGGACAGACAGACAGATTGATTATTCCCCGGAGGGAAATTTGGGCATTATAGCAGTAAATAAAAAGACAAAGACACAAAAATTACTCAGTCATATACTTAAATTACAAAATAAAAATGAGAAATTAAAAGTAAAAAATTTGAAATTAAGTCTACAATAAATAAATACAAAAAAGCTGTAATGCTCCAGCTTTACCGTCTATAGTAAATAGTAACTAGTAACCACATCTCTTGTATTTTTGGTTTTTTTCTTTCTGTGCTGCATGCTTCATTCTTGTCATTGTCATTTTGAATAGTGAGTCGTGTGGATAATTTCTTTTGCGTGCGGGGGCTAGCAGGGGCTAGCGGGGAGCTGGTCTTCTCTAATACCCACATCTCTCCTCCAAGTCCCTCTTTATGTCCAACCGAAAGAAGATCAAAGGGAGGACAGACCTTCTGAACAAGGAGTGGTCCACGCTCCGGGTGCAGTCTATTCCGTTCTCTTCCCCCTCCGTCGGATCCCTTCACAGCAAAAAGGTAGAGCCCAAGCGACCCGGTTCCCTTAGTGGCTCATCCTGTATTTGCTGCTGGTTTCCTCCCAAGCACAGAAACGGCATGAGCGTGATGTACTTCCTGGAGTGATGTGTTGGCTGAATATTTCCTGGAGTGATGTGTCGGCAGCCAAGCTGCTGCCCTTTTAGAAAAAATACAATGTAATAGCTTTGTTGTTAGGAATGATGCAGTCTGATGTCCGTCTTCTAAGATGTGATGGTAATGTGTTAAGTGATAGGAGTCCCCCCCCCCCCCCGATTTCTCTCACCTGCATTAGCACAATTATTTTCCAGCCTGTGGTTTGCCTGTTGTTTTTGTTTTTCCGCCTTCATAGAAAATGCTTGTCAATCCTACCCCCTCCTCTCCTTCCGCCCCGTACTGTAGTGCGTGGTGGAGTTTGGTTTCCCTACCTTCCAGAACCAGACCACCGTGATGAAGACCCTCAGCACTGTGGCTGGCATCCCCTTCATGTACTCCTGGTCCCCTCTGCAGCAGAATTTCATGGTGCGTTACATCAGCGGTGTGAGATCATATCACTACATTTGAGTATTGCGATATTTCGTTTTGTGATACTGTATCGACTCTCAATGCAAGCAATGTATCAGTTTTTAATTAATTGTTTACGTGCAAAGATTTGTAATAGTGGTTCATTTTGTGTCGTGTTTAAACCCCTCAACCGCTAGATGGCAGTGTTATAACCGACAGCCCTTTGACTTTTCCACACTATCGTAACAATATTACTAGTCAGAGCGCACTGTTAACGTTAGCATTATCAAGATTAGCTTTACTAACTTAGAATCGTAACCCCTGTGTCATGATATGCATTGTATCGTTAGATTCTTGCCAATATACAGCTCTACACAGCAGCGGTCAACAAAACAATTAGCTCATAATGCCGTTTCATTAGCAGGAGCTCCTTATAGAGAACAGCTTTATTAGAGAATGAGCTTGTGTTACTGTAAACCTGTAGTGGACATTGGTCAAATGTTGGTTAAATTCTATAGTTAATACAGGTCTAGCAGCCCAATAATAACATCTTAATAAATCTTGAGGTTCCATTTGAAGGTAGGGACCCTGGATTAAATTTCTGTGAAGAGTTTGCCCTTTTTTCATACAAGTAGTAAAACTGTCACCATTGTTTCTCTCACAGGTGGAGGATGAGACATTCTTGCACAATATTCCCTACATGGGGGATGAGGTTCTGGAGCAGGATGAGGCCTTTCTGGAGGAACTCATCGACAACTATGATGGCGTGCACGGGGACCGAGGTGGGAGTAAAGACGATTTAGCATCCGGTGTTTAGCATCCAGGGTAGTCCCAGTCGTTTGAGGGCAGACATGTTGGCTCAGAATGTTGTTCTTTATGATTTTGGGTAGCAGCCAAAATGAGCTCACCATCTGTAGGAATATTGCCTGCTTTGTGTGGAAATAGTTGCCGAAGGTGTCAGAATTTCCCCTGGTAAGGTATTGAGAGGTTTTAGCAGCAGTTTTAGTGTATTGGGAGGACGGATGGATGTTGTGCAGGCCTGCCAAGAGCTGGTCCTGGCTTTCTTTACCAGTGGTATGTTGAGTGTCGCAGTCGGTCAGCTCTCTGTGGTGTTTGCATTATGTGCCAGAGGGTGGCTTCATCAACGACGAAGTCTTCAAGGAGCTAGTGGAGGCTCTGAGTCAATACTCGGACCGGGAGGAGGAGGACGAGGAGGGACAGGAAAGCACTGAGCCGAAGGTGGAGGAAGCCAAGGTGGTGAGGAGGAGTGTCGGCAACGGGGTGGAAGACACCAAGGCAGAACCACTGGGCCCTGTCAGGAAGAAGAAGCGAGGCCTGGCAGATGGTAGGAGATCCCAGAGCTAGCAGAACCAGAAGCTGAACCTTAGGTATTCTATGGTAGAGTCTGGTTCTTAGTATGAAGCATTAAATATGATGAGCACAGACTCATCCCTGACCCAACAGAACTGATCTCATTGGCAAATTAACATGATTTCACAAAAAGGAAAAGTCCTTGAAGTTGTTTGGTTATTTATTGTTTAGAGTTCAAAGTATAGGTGGACTTAGAGGTCACTCCCACTGTTCCCTTGACCCGAAATATACAGTGACGCAGATTAATTCCAGTGGAACTTCCTGCCAGTGCCAGATGGGGCCACATGTGCCACGTTGCAGTGCGATTTGAGTGCCTTGGTTTCCCTCCCACCACACTGCCCAATCCCGGTCCGGTCCAGCCTGGAAACTCGTTTGCACATGACACAACACACCCACTCATATTTCAGGCAGTAGTGGCTTCTGCAAGCCTGAGGCAGCCAGGGATTTGTGGGAAGAGCTGTGGGAAGAGCTGTGGGATGACGCTTTAGAGTCCTCGCGGCGTGCCAAACAGTGCCAAGATCAGCAGAAATGTCATAGTTCCCTTTCACGGTGCATCCACGCTTGTAAGGTTACAGGAATTTAATAGATTTGACTCTGGGTCTTTGTCCTTTGTCTGGCCATAACGTTTACTGATCAGCGGCCCATCTGGCAGGCTAGCTCTGCGATAGCGGTGCGATCTCCCTGCCCAGACTAGCGCAGGCAGGCTGATCGGTAGAAAGAATGCAGATGTATTAGAGCTCTGACACCATGCCAACATCCATAACGCTTGCTTGGACGTCTCGGGAGCCAGAAGGTTAGGCGAGGTGAACACCTGAGCCTCTTGGCCATTCTGGTTCAACCCATGTTGGGTGTGGTATTTTTTTGGGAGACGTGACCCTTACGGTTCTGCTTAGGATGGGAAAACACAGAGAAGGGTTGTGTTGTCTCTTGTACAGCAAGCGCCATATGTTTTTTTTGTACCTATCAGGTTCGCTCTGAATAGAGCCATAACTTTTCCCTCCTTTTTAAGAAACTGGTTTCTGTGTTTTCATATCCATTCCTTGAAGTCTCATAGTTCCTCTTTTTTTTTCTGGCATTGCAGCAAAAGATCCGTCCTCCAGTAAGAAACTACCTCACGATAAGATATTCATGGCTATTGCTTCTATGTTCCCATACAAGGGCACCGCCGAGGAGCTTAAAGAAAAGTAAGTGTGGGCACAGCGTGAGACAGTGAGTGAGAGCCAGTTGTGGTCATTTTGTGGGGCTTTTAAAATGGATTTTTTAAAATAATTTTTTTTATGAATTGAAGCATTCTGATTGGTTGCTATATAATGCCTCCAATCAGATGATTAATGAGGGTATCTATAGTCCATTACTAGAGATCTAAGTAAAAGTGTTCCAATGATCTCATCTCGATAAACGCCTGAAGTGAACAGCATTTTTGCGTCACACTTCTTCTAGAGGTGTGTTTTGCATTCCTGCATTTGCGCGAAGTAGCCTGCACGTTGTTCATATGGCTATGTCGGATTATTTCCACACATCCATACACTTTCAGCTGCTTATCGAGTATAGAGCCTGTATTTGAGGGCCTAGAATCTATATGGAACTTGGCAGGGGTGTACCTTGGATGGGATACCAGTCAACATAAACACACTTTCGTACACTATGGACAATTTTGAGACAACGGCGCACTGTTGGACTGTGGGAGTCAACAGGAGTAGCTGACGGAAATCGACACCACACAGGGAGGACATACAAACTCCACACAAAAAGTAGCTGTAGGACTCCAAGCTGGTGGTGTGAGCTAACAGCCTTGCCTCCCCGTTGACATCCAGTCCAGGTGAACTGCTCACTTTTGAGATAGTTGCTCAAGTTGCTCAGGAATTGGATGTTCTGAGCACGTTTATACATGTGTATGTGCCTTTTGATTTATTGGCGTCCATCCCAGATGCACCGTTATGCCAAAAGTCTCCCCTGATGACTTTAGATCACTGTGACCTTAGCTGACTAAGCTGTTAATAAAAGCCGGTGGATCGTTGGAAGGAGACCAAAGCTCGTTGGTCGAAAAAAATCTTCTCCCCATGGTTATTAGCTCTTATCCATGGATGACGGCTTGCTTTTTCACTGACATGTCGCTGTTCAAAACCCCACCCATCTGCAGATACAAGGACCTCCTGGAACCCCCCAGTCCAGTTAAGCTACCCCCTCTGTGCACCCCCAATATGGACGGACCCTTCGCCAAGTCAGTGCAGCGGGAGCAGTCCCTCCACTCCTTCCACACCCTGTTCTGCAGGCGCTGCTTCAAATACGACTGCTTCCTCCACCGTAATCCTCCCCCGTCCATTTCCGAGACACTTTCTCTGTCTGTCCGCTGGTCTTTCCCGTTTCCTCAGAGCAATCTGTTGTCCCCTTGCTGCCATTGTTCAACGACATGGCATTAACCTAAGCAAGACACTGTCCCATGCTCTCGCAGGCCGCACTAACCACTCCGTCCTTCTGTCCAGCTTTCCATGCAACCCCAAACATGTACCGGAGGAAGAGCAAGGAGATGCACATTGAGACGGAGCCCTGTGGCACGCAGTGCTTTTTACTGCAGGTGAGAGCTGGAGAACATAGCTGGTGTTCTAGCTGTGGTTGCCGGCGTGTTCCAAATTGTGTCAGTCTTTTGTTGAGTGTGGAGACAATGGAGGAGGATTGATAGTAGTGATATCCAAATGAAGCGTGATGAACCATTTGCTATATATTTTTGACCCACTAGATGGCGCTCTTGGCTTGCTTTGGGGTAGGCTTTGAGCTCTTTTCTTGAACAGAGAGCACCATCTAGTGGAGTCAGAAAAAAACAGCAAGTTGTTCATGAACCTTCATTTGGCCAGCGCTAATGAATTGCACTGAATTGTATGGGGAGGAGCTCAGGGTATCACAGGAAACCCTCCTCATGGCCAGTCCGTGTGCTTGTGGAGTGGAGGTTAGGTTACATCACTCGCAAATCCCCCAGCTTCTCCCTTCTTGTCCCATCCAAAGAAAGGGGCAAGAGAGTTTGTAGATCAGAACATGCTAAAGTCCCAGCGATCACGGCGTCGACGTAAACAGACCCGGCCAGCCAGCTCCAGCTGTCCTGGCCCATCTGTTTCTGCCGGGGAAGGGAAGGAGACTGAAAGTGACCATGAGACCACCAGCTCTTCAGGTAGGTCCACCATCCTGCTGGCTCCAACTTGATAAGGAAGATTCAGAAAGCAATTGACATTGTCATGGCAAATGGCATATACAAGAACCTTAATCCATGTCAAGTAACTGAAAAGCAAATTTCCAAAAGTCACTCAGTCCATTTTTTTCTCGTTTTTGAAGTGAGACCACCGATGACATAAAGTCAGGCTTCCTCATTGTATGTTACAGTACTGGGAACCAAAACTCACTCAGTTCTCATGTAGTTCAACAAAGAACTTTCTTAAGATTTCCAGAACTCACTAAATACACAGAGATTTTCTTAAAACCTGTCTTATGGACTGAGTGAGTTTTGGCAATTTGCTCTTCAATTTAGACCTCGCAAGTTGTTGTTTCGGTCTGTGATTATTCAGAGGGACACTCAGGCTGGCTGTGGTGATGAGCTGTGGCTATTTATCGCAGAGGAGAACTCGCGGTGCCAGACGCCCTTCAGGATGCAGCTGGCTGGGGATGTGGGGGAGGAGCAAGGGGAGGAGCCGAAGGAGGAGTCAAGGGAGGATCCAGTGGAGGAGGCAGATCTGGGGTCGGGCTGGAGTGGAGCAGAGGAGTCACTCTTCCGGGTTCTGCATGGGACTTACTTTAACAACTTCTGCTCAATCGCACGTCTCATTGGCACAAAGACCTGCAAACAAGTAGGTTCCCACGGGGAGCGTCCTTGCACAGATTCTACACCAGAAAAAAAAGATTTTTAAGAGGGCAGATTGCTTCTTTTTCATATAGTTGGTTTACTTTTATTAATCATTTTATTTATCCAGCAAATTAAACTGCATGCTGTTTAAAAAAGTGTGTGTGTGTGTCTCTGTGTGTGTGTAGGTATACAAATTTATTTATGAAATATAAAATACACCTGTATGTTCATGTGGTTTCACATTCATATACATCGAATTCATTCATCAGTCTATGCTTCACTGCTGACCATTCACCACCATACACTCACCACCATTCACCATCATTCACTCACCACCATTCACTGACTCATCATTCACTCACTCACCATACCTCACTCATCAATCACTCATTCACCATCATTCACTCACCACCATTCACCATCATTCACTTACCCTCATTCACCACCATTCACCACCATTCACCATCATTCACTCACCACCATTCACCACCATTCACCATTATTCACTCACCACATTCACTCACCACCATTCACCATCATTCACTCACCACATTCACTCACCACCATTCACCACCGTTCACTCACCATCATTCACTCACCACCATTCACCACCATTCACTCATTCACCATCATTCACTCACCACCATTCACCATCATTCACTCACCATACACTCACTCATCATTCACTCATTCACTCACTCACACCATACACTCACACACCATTCACTCACTCACCATTCACTCACACACACCATACACTCACACATCATTCACTCACTCACCACTATTCACTCACTCACACAGGCACCCTAAGCTTTCTAATTGGTGAGTATTTAGATGTCAAAACAGCAGCCTGCCTGTGTGCCAGAGGAACTTCAAGGACGCAGGCAGGGCTGGAAATTAAGCTTCACTCACCTGAGGCAAGTAATTTAGAATGAGGCCAAGTACAGTAAAGTGAACAGTAGCCAGCATGTCAAACTGCATTTTTTTTACCGAAATAGCCCATTTGGCTAATAGTGAAAATTTTATGTTCCACCATAGACGATTCCAGACCCTTTTCAGGGGAACTGCAGCCACTCTCAGCCCCTCTGAATTTTTCTAAATCTATTTAATAATCTGCCCCTTCTTTCATATACATTTCATCAAAATTTTATAGTGATTGAAAGTGGCAACCCTACTGGGAACTGAGCCGCCCTTAGGGTCAAATCCTAGATTCGCTGCTGAGAACCATCCTTGGATGTGGGCCATCAAACCCTGCCTACTGCCACAGGATCCAGGAAGATTAGTTAATATTTAATGAATCTTTATTAATGTCAGCTGTACATCAGTGAGATCCTGGTCGTGCCCTTGTAGCCTCAGAAGCCTTTGAGTTCTCCTGTTTAGCACCTGAAGGTGGAATATTGAGAACCTCATGAATGACGAGCCTCTGGGGAGAAACGCAGGTGCAGTGATGGGGAACCGCTCTTTTCTTATTTTGCATAATTCAACTGTGGTTTTTCTGATGGGGGCCGATGTAAATGGTATTTGTCATGTACGACACGCACCCCCACCAAAAAAAAAAAATGGTGCAATCCAGATCTATTCTCAGCATGCATGGAACCTAACGCCACGCTCTACTCTACTGGCGCTAGGCTGACACCGCGTGGCGATTCCTGCCCTTCCTGTTCCCACGCTGCTCTTGTGAATGT
>JAOYFF010000046.1:13340202-13361732 GCA_025773925.1 Cryptomyrus ogoouensis | reverse complement strand
GGGGGGGGGGGGAGGGATGCTGCTCACATTCGGGGCTGGCGAGCGCCGAGTGGCTGCACAGCTGCCTCGTCAGACTCCCTGCGGCGCGTGACGCGCTACGCTGCGTGTCAGAGAGTGCACGGTTTCCGCAGCTGACGTGTTTTAATGAGAAGGTCACAAGACTTCCCTGTGTCAAGATAAATTTACCGCACGCTCCTTACATTCATTAAATGTTAATGTTTTGTCTAATGGATACATTTTATTAACCCCTGGGGGGAAATTAAAAATTAATAATGGTAGTTAGAGTAGAATTAAAGTAATAGTAGAATTAATCATTTAATAGTAACAAATGATTCAGTACTACAGTTTAACTGAATATTGAATAGCTGTTCAGGCATTAATTTTAACGTTTTATCTGAAATTTACTCATCACTTTATCTTGGTAGATGGGTTGGCACCCCGTTCTGGGCTGTTCCCTGTCTTGCGCCCATAGCTCCTGGGATAGGCACTGGACCCCCCCGAGACCCTGAATAGGATAAGTGGTTACAGAAAATGGATGGATGGATGGACGGACATTACCTTTGGATGAACCCTTTGGATTAACCCTTGTGACAGGCTGTGATAGAATAGAATAGAATAGAATAGAATCTTCATAAAACACGCATATTTATGTACAGGTGAGAGCAGGCTTGGGGCTCACAGCACAGGGTCAGCCAGCGTCCAACGTTCCAGGAGCACCTGGGGGGAGATGAGATTAAGGGCCTCACTCATGAATTAACTCGCAAGTTAACAGGGAGGGATGTCTGATCTTAGTGGGTGTGGAGAGAAGGTCCCGCCTCCTTGCTTTTAGTTCTCCAACGCACTTCATCCTTCACATAAGAACGGCCACAGAAGTCGACCTGCTGAAACGGCGCTGCCTTCTCAGTGGGATGGCAGCCAGGCCTGTGAATGACACCCCAGTGACTAACGATCGACGCAGCACTTGAGATTGTGCCTCTCAGGCTGCAGCTTGCGGCCGCTTTGTTGAATTGCTACCAATATTTCTCTCTTTTTCCCTTTTTAAATGACAATAGGAGACATGACCTGTGGCAGACAAATACAAAAACGTTTGCAAGTGATGCGCAGAAGAAAAAAGCCGAGAGATCGGAAGAAAAACAACAAAAACAGTCTTTCTGAGCAAAGCTCCTCTGCTCTTGTCCCCAGGTCTACGACTTTGCTGTGAAGGAGGTGCTGATCCATCGCCTACCTGTAGAAGACGGCAGAATCTCCCCCCAGAAAAAGAAACGGAAGCACAGGCAGGTCTTCCGGCAGCCGCCGACTAACTGCGGTGTTTTTGGCTTCCTGGCAAACGTGATCGAGCTGGCATGGCATTTTGAGAATATTGAAAATATAGAATGATTCTGTATATATGGATGGCATAACTAAAAGGACAATCTATACCATTATAGAATTCATTTAATATTGTGAAAACAAAAGAAAAATAGTCAGTATTACCTAGCATTTCCTGGACCTTTTGATTGTGAATTTGAATTCTTTCCGTTTGTATACCGTCTATACACTGTGTATCAGTTCTTAATTTGTCTTATTGTTTGTTGTGTATCTATGAATCCAATGTACATCATATTTTATGTTACAGTTTAATTTAGTGTTTCCTCAGCTAAAAAAATCTGCACTTTTTTAGGTTGTGGGCAAAGATTCAGCTCAAAAAAGGTCTGTTCGAGTTTCTTTTTTCCTTTTTATTTATTTTTTCTTTGAACTGCATGCAGTGTGTTTGACATAAACTGCATTTGTATGATGCACATTTTTTTTGAGGCATATGTTGCAGTAAATTCAGTTTCCCGCGTTTTTGTCTTCTTTCTGATGCATCCCCTCGTCCCCGTGACTGTCAGACAACTCCTTCAATCAGGTGTACAACTACCAGCCATGTGACCATCCTGAGCACCCATGTGACAGCTCCTGTCCATGTGTGATGACTCAGAACTTCTGTGAGAAGTTCTGCCAGTGTGACCATGCATGTAAGTCGCCCCCTGGGATAACGGGAACTTTGGCCTTCTTTCCTGGCACATCTACTGCCACTCAAGAAGGTGGGACGATTTTTAGGCTTTATTTTAATTTGCTGATGACTGATTAAGAGGCCAGCAAATCTCTGTTCTTTTATGCAGGGTCCCCTGTTTTGCCAATAAATGGCTTAATGCCTGGTATAAACGGACATTAACTCTCCTGGTAATCTCAGTTTTAAGTGTATGACTTTTACCGAAGTATTCCTCAGTTATCAAGCTGTTTCATTAAGACTTTCTGTTTTTGCATCTTTTTGGAATATTGTCAGACATTTTTGTTGTAGATGTATTGGGAACCTGAAAGAGGAAAACAGACATTGTCTGTTATTGTCAGTTTGCTTGATTATCCTGCGAACCAAAGAAATGTGCTGTCATCAGGTATAAGAATATGATAAACATAATAAAGAGATAGTTAAGGCTGTTTTGAAATCTTCGGGGAATTATTATTATTATGAATAATTATGGCAATTCCCTGTCCTAAATTTTATACCATCACTTATTATCAAGTCTTAGACAAGATATAGACAGACCTCAGCAGGGACTGAGAGTGGCTACTCTACTGAAAACCAAAAATAGAATTCCAGGATAAGACCATGCTATCAGCGGTCAGTTGTAGAGCTGACAGTAGAGTGATTATATGGAGATGTCTTGCTGTCTCGGGGCCTGGATGACTTGTAATTGAAGGAGCTATGAAATCCACACTGTCTAAGGAAATTCTTATTATAGCACAGCAGGCCGTCTGTCCGTGAGCTGGAGCCAAAGTACAGCTGGCTCATGCAACAAGAAGAGAATCCCAAAAATACAGCCCATTCACCATCAGAATGTCTGAGAATGTCCTGACCTATACCCGTCAGAAATGTTATGGCAGGACTTAAAAAGAGCCATTCGCATTCAAAAACCCACAAATGTTTCTGGTCCGCAGCAGTTCAGTGTGTGGAATTGTGCCAGAATCTTCAGGGATGGGAGATCTTACAGTCCATATTTATGTGTGTAATACGTAATGGTTTGTTCTGTTGTCTGGCCCCCACTAATAATAGCAATTTGAAAATAATTAGGGGTCAGTAAGGCAAACAATTGGTAGATGATTTTTGGGACGATTCTGGAGTAGTTTGAAGAATGAACCCTGAGGATCATGGAATCTGTATAACGGTGTAAACGTATACAGCTATTGCCAGTGTCCTTGGACGCTGATAAATGTTGATGCATCTGTAAGAAACTGATTCTACCTGTAAGCTTAACTGAGCCATGAAGAGGCAGGTCCAAATTGATGTTATGTACCTGTCTTAGAAAAATGCGGTCCGGGCCAATGTGCACGACTTGACCTTGCTCATGGAAGTTTGATTTCAGGCAACAGCTTTGTACTTTTAGCATGTTAAAGAATCCTGAACGGCACTGGTCCGATGTTCCTGTATGTATTCTGCTCTCCTGAAAGTAGATTAGAGCTGCTACGTTTCTGGGCTCCATTCCAGGTCAAAACCGTTTTCCAGGCTGCCGATGCAAGACCCAGTGCAACACCAAGCAGTGCCCGTGTTACCTGGCAGTGCGGGAATGCGACCCGGACCTGTGCATGACCTGCGGGGCCTCGGAACACTGGGACAGCAAGACCGTGTCCTGCAAGAACTGCAGCATCCAGAGGGGCTTGAAGAAGGTGGGATCAGGTGAAGGAGATAAAAGGAGCTACTGATTGTCCTTTTCAGTGATCACAGATCAGTTTACACCTGTTTCTTTTCTGGATAAAGAGTGAAGATGTGTGAGTGTGGTAAATGTTCCTGTTAGGGATCGAGAAAAGTGCTTCAGATTGAGTGGTTCTTTGGGACGTTGCGTAAACAAGCTGATATATCCATAATCCCTTTGACCATTGCCAGCATCTTCTGTTGGCGCCTTCGGACGTGGCAGGATGGGGAACCTTCATCAAGGAGGCCGTGGAAAAGAACGAGTTCATCTCTGAGTACTGTGGAGAGGCAAGTCCCATTGAACAGCTTTGGAGCCTTGGACTACATGAGCTTATTAAATGTGTAATGGAATGGAATAGAATGGAATAGAAGAGCCAGTCTGTGTCTCCTGTGTCTCTGCAGCTTATTTCCCAGGACGAGGCGGACCGACGAGGCAGGATCTACGACAAATACATGTCCAGCTTCCTCTTCAACCTGAACAATGGTACCTGATCCTGTCTTATTAAGTACTAAACTATACTAACTACTATATTAACTACTAACTTCAAACGCAAACTAAATAAGCCCTTTGTTGAAAGGAAAAAGGGAATTAAAATGTTATTATTTTTGTCAACTGTCAACATCTGTTTATGCTAAATAGAAAGGCTTTATGTAGCCTGTTAAAGATTAATAACATTGTTACTATTATTTAATGGTTAATGATGCCATTTGAAGCTAGATCGTCTTTTCCACATCTGAGTAGACTGTAGTAGAGCACCTGCTGCTTATGATGAACACTGATCCATGGTAACCCTGATAGAACATAAACTGGTCTTCTCTGCAGACTTTGTCGTTGACGCCACACGCAAGGGTAACAAAATCCGCTTCGCGAATCACTCCGTGAACCCCAACTGCTACGCCAAAGGTAAGATCCTCTAGGGGTGAGGGAGCTAAACTTGAAGCTGTATGAATCAGCCTGGGTCCCTTCACTAATGCGCATGTTCCGCTGCAGTGGTGATGGTGAACGGGGACCATAGGATAGGCATCTTCGCCAAAAGGGCCATACAGCAAGGCGAGGAGCTCTTCTTCGATTACAGGTAGGATCTGTCTTCTGTTCGTCTTGAGAGTCCCAGCACAGTGATCAATAGGGGTCACCAGTCTGGTACTTTAATCTAGTTTAATTCTGTTTTGCTCTTTCCAACATGGTGGGCCCAGAGAGCTCAAAATGCTGGCCTGGTGTTCTCCAGGACCAGAGCTGGAGACCTCACAGTTACATCATTGCTACACCCCTTAACACCCCATTTGAAAAGTGAAAGTGAAACTAAAACCATTAGCTGTCATGTGTTCATTGATGGGTTGTGGTCTATAAAGCATGTTCCAGCCCTAAAAATACAATTGTGAAGATGCAGACTGCTTCACTGGTCTATGTTTAGGGACTAGTGATGGCAGGTGACTGATTCGTGTTCTTTGTATTTTCACTGCTTAGGTATAGTCAGGCAGACGCTCTGAAGTATGTTGGCATTGAGAGGGAGATTGATGTCATTTGACTGCCCAGCGCAGCTCCACTTTGTCCCCTTTGTGACTGAAATGCCGGTAGTCTCTCCCATGGTGTCATGCACGCCATGGTTTGTCAAGGACGATGGACACCCAGAAAACTGCGACATATTACACGCATCCACCTGGAGGTCATTACGCCATTCAGTACGTCATGGAAAATCCAGCGAGGCAGCAGTCATTCATATTGTTATATAAGTGTGTGTGTGTGTGTGTGTGTGTGTGTACACACATAACACAATATTAATTAATAATACATATTATTAGTAGCAGTAATATGTAGTATATGATTCATACAACAGCAGTCATTACCCTTCATTATTGCATTTTTTTAAGCTTTTTCAAGGCAGGGAGATCAAAACAGATATTCAAATGTTTGTGAATCAGGTCAGAAGTGTTCTGTTTTGTTTTGACCGTTGGGATGGCATATGGCATTAACGAACATAAGCAATGTAATGTATATGTACGCCACTGGCATCTTCCAAGCCAGCGTCACCTTCAATAACTCGCTTACAGCTACTTTTCTTTTCCGGAATTGGTCTTATGTTGTCTCATTTGGGCACACTTGTAAAACAACAAATTCTGTAACATGACCCTTCTGTCCCTTTAATGGGACTTAAACCAGCAACCATCAGGTTTGCATGTACATGTGACTTTTGTCTTTAGTCATTATTATGAATATTGATTAGCCAGTCAAAGGATATTTCCTTTGAGGAGAATGTTAAGCAGAAGCATAAAACATAAACAGAAATATTTCGTAAGTAACCAGACGCTAAACATGTACAGAGAAAACTTGAGCAACAACTAGCATTTAAAGGGCTGCAGACCATTCTGCATCACACAGGGTTACACGGGTTTGTGTTTCATTTCTCTGATTTTTGTAAAAAAAAACGTTTACCAAGCGGCCATATTGGCTGTACAAC
This sequence comes from Cryptomyrus ogoouensis, assembly GCA_025773925.1. NCBI lineage: Eukaryota > Metazoa > Chordata > Actinopteri > Osteoglossiformes > Mormyridae > Cryptomyrus > Cryptomyrus ogoouensis. Next base: position 13,355,567 of record JAOYFF010000046.1, on the reverse strand, counting down.
ATCCCAACAGCATGTAATGTCTATATATCTATGTATATGTAAAATAGTGTTAGTGATTGGGGTGATTGACAGGATAAAGATGTTACATTTCAGCAGAGGAATCTAAGCATTTATATGATTTTAGAAAAAGTTCAGTTATATACAAGAGACTAAAACATTTATGCATTTATTATCTGAATAACTTATTGTCATTTTCTAGCAGCGAAACCCCACAGATTCCTTATGGGTAATAAATGTTTCCCTTTTAAAACGGTCTTCCTCAATTAAGAGAAACCTTTTGTATTAAAAAGGTAAAGAGGATGCATGGCGTCCACGGAGAGATTGACTGTCCGAGGAAAGATAAATCTCAAAGCAAAATCTCACGTGTTCCTTACTGTGTACCTGTGTGTTCTGGAGAGAGACAGCACGTACCTCCAGTCGTCCAACGTACTGAACTCACGCCGGATACCCAGAATCTATTCATGTTCTTGTTTTATTCACTATTAATGTCAAACTCTGCGTCACACAAATGACCTTTAAGTCGAAATGTATGTATTCATTTAAGCAAGTTGAGGATATTTTAATAGTTCACTATCCAAAGTGTTGCTCTGCATTCAGTTTTTGTAAAACTTTGGTGTTTAATTGTTACATTTTAATAGGAATTGTTTGGATATGAATCTATTTTTTCTGATTGATGTATTTTGTCAGTTTCCCTCACCAAGATATGACATTCCATATCATCATTTAAATGATAAAGGTATACATTTTTAAAAACTTTGTTAAACGTATAAATGTTACAATTTTATACTACAGTATAAACCTTTTAGAGAAATGTTATTCACCGTTATTGAGTGGAATCATGATTTTTACTTGTATACTAAATACAGATTCAGAATGGGACTGTTTTTTAGATGTTTTTTGTTGTCAAACGGAGGGTGTTAGCAGAGGAAACACATTAACAGAGAATTGATTTATTGGATGGGGAAAGACATTCATCTTCATGCTGGTCTGATTGATATTTTAGCCTCCATGCTACATGTAGAGTTTTTGACTGTGGTCAGGTGGTCTGGTCACTTCTGTTTTTCTTCTGCCGTTTTTCTAGGCCAGGTTTCCCGTTACCCAAAAATTTAGCCGGTAATTTTCCAGCAGGTGCCCTTATAGAAAAAGTAACATCGCACAAATTATTTATAATGCTTTAAAATCCATTAAAATTACTTTTAAACTATCTCATGAGTGCACATGTCCTTATTAAAACTTATTAGTTCTTTACAGCTGCCCGTAAAGGAATAGTTTGGAAAGAATGACATGAAAATTTACAAAAAAAAAAGAAAAATCCAAAAAGAAAAGCCTTTGCAATCAAACCAAAAACACTTGGATTTAAGCCCATTCAGGTTCTGAATATGTTTGCATCAATTTAGTTATAATTAATCATTAAAATTCTACCTATTGTATACAACACAGTGTCTGTTGGTGTTTTGCTGTAGATGATGCAGTGTATTTAAAAAGAAAAAGACATCATTGTTACATTTATAACACCAGTTTATTAAACCCACAGCATCACTCCACACCTCCTTTGAGATGCACTGGGCTTTTATCTCTGTACACAGAAACGAACAATCCCTTTAATATTTACTAGTGATCCTTTTAATATTTACCAGTGATCTCTTTGATATTTACTAGTGATTTGGAGCAAATCCAACCCACCTCTTGCTCTTGGGGGAAAGAGGAAGGCAGGTTTTTTTTTTGTATCCGTGCCAATGCACTTCTTAAGTCCAAATATCGGTTATTTTCGATGAAGGCGGTGTACAGACACCAACAGAGACCACCACACATGCACAGGGGAGTGATGCGATTATGCAGCAGCCCCGCAGCCTGTCCCGTGTTTGTTGTATGCGTCGGCATTGTGTTAATTGACCATTAGCTGCGAGCGACAGCGTACATAAGATAGACACACGGATAGGATTTCAGTACATCTGCATGGCTAGTAGCCTTTCTCCCCTTTTCTGCTTGTCGCAATCATTTCAACGTAATGCGGCATGTGGTTTTTCATTTAGCCTTTAGCCTTACATCTTGCTAAGTTCTCCAAACCAGAAAATGTTTCTAAATTCTGCCAGTAAGTAACAGTCATTTTACCTAGGTGACGTAAATGAGACATTGTTAAGAATGAGAATAAAATTGACAACAACCTGGATTTCGGTTTTTCCATGCACATCCTCAAAAATATATCCCTTAAAGTTATCTTCAAAATATATATCCTTTTATGTAATACAAAAATAACTTTCATTTTGAATCCAACAGTGATTTGTTTTTACCGCTCTGATGGTGGGAGTAAGCAAATAGCCTTTATACATTGACAGTGTATAAGGGACGTGGGGTTTGTGCTGATGACATGATTATGCTTAAAATTTGAATGTTGTAGGAGTCAAGCACCATAACACAATAGCTCATTGTTCAATGCAGACAATGTGTCAACATTTTCCACATCAACATATAATAAAGAAATATCAAAGAGACAAGAATGGGTCGATCCTAAATAATGAGAAGTGAGTAATAAGCAGTAATCAATTAATTATCCTTAAGTGACTGTGACAAAATAAATAAATAATATTATTATTGCTGCAGGCTTGACTATTGAACACAATTTTAAAGCAATTTTTGCATAATTTTGACTTATTCATAGCTACCAGAACACCAAAAGTAATGTTTGTGATCCAGTTAAATATTATCCTCTCTTAAGGTGAGAGCCAGCAATCGTAGCCACAAGACCACATCCTTTATCACAGCAGGACCTGCAAGCTATAGTGACCATCACAAATAATTATGAAAATGATTTGTTTGAATTTACAGAGAAAAATAACACACATCAGCTAAGATGGAATTCAAAAGAAATCGACTGCAAATAAAGACCTTGAATGATAACAAATAAGTATGAATAAATGGCAATAATTCTTTTATATATATGAAGCTGCATGTCACAGCTGTGTGACAAGCAGTATCTGGCTTACACAGCATCCCACAGTCAATGCACAATCTAATCACATATTTCTATGTAGGATTAACAGTCATTTTCAAAATTCGGATGCATAAAATGGGTAAAATGCACAACCATTTCTAACAATGTGGAATGTTTTTTGTAATTATTAAATAAGTCAGGAACCAACTGTAACTGTCACCTAAATGACTCCTGTTGTTTATATGAGAGCAGGTGTGACAATCTGGTGTTTTGCAGTCTCCTCTTCGGTTTCACACACGACTCCAGTCTGAATGCTGATATCTTACAGCAGACTCTGATTATTTACTTCTTTCAGTTCTCAATTGTTCTCAGTTATTTTTTCTGACAACCCTTACAAATACCTAATTAGCATGTAAGTGCCATCCAATTATAGATTTCGAGTCTTGGCGACCCCAAGATATGGTTCTCTGACTCCCAGCTGGGCTCACAATTAATTAGAGCTTAAAATGCTGCTAATTACCAGTGTTATTTTTCATATATTTTGCTCATTTTGCATAACACTTCTAACATTCTTGGGGCTTGCTGTGAAAAATAATTCTGCAAATGTGCTTAGCACAAAGCCAGTGCTTCTGGTTTCCAAGGGAATGGCGTGTTGACATCGTCTAAGCCTCAGCACTCTCTCTGCTGTCAGACGGCAGCAATTGCTATATCCCCTTTGCTACAGCAAACAATGAACCACTGAATGCATCTACATCTGTATGCTGGGTGGTTTTCAAAATCACACAACGCAGAACAAGGAATCCTTAAAGATCATAATCAATGTCTGTCCAATCCAGATACCACTGGGTTGCTGTGAACTATCAGGGCATGACTCCTATGCATTGCTCATTGCCATTCATGGGAGTTTTACTTAAACAAACATGTTCTGAGGGCAGAAGGAAAAATGATTGGTTCAGAGAGATAACCAATCAGACTGTAGAGGAGGTGGGTCTTAGCAACTAATGTAAGTGCCAGCAACCAATCAAAGGTCCTGCCTCCTTTAGTTGCTTGGAACAACCTCCTCTACAATCTGATTGGTTACCTCTCTGAACCAATCATTTTTCCTTCTGCCCTCAGAACATTTTTGTGTAAGTAAAATTCTCATGAGCCTCACCGCCACATTCTCCAGTACACATTTCCTACTGCTAATTCCTACGTATGTTCTCATAAACTCTCACTGGTACCACAAATGCTCCGCTGTAATATTGCTGGTGACTCCGCCATCGTGCCCTTTGTGCAACATGAGCAGATACCGGCTGCATGTTGATCAGCTGATGCATGATTTTACAGTAATAAAATAAAACTAATTAAAATAAAAATAAGCCCAAAATTGTTTGGTTTCTCCCTGTGGAGTAAAACAGCAATTGCATGAAAAGTATGACAAAACTCTACTCCACGTGCTCTATTGAACTGAAGATATATCACTGAGTTTGATTCATGGTGTCCCTGGAGAATATTTGCATTTCTTTTAATAAACACTGAGCTGCAAATTTCTATGAGTGGGACTTTATTCTCTACGTCAGTGTTTCCCAATCGGATCCTCAGGGATCCGCAGTCGGTCCATGTTTTTTCTCCCTCCGAACTCCCTGCCAAACAGTCCACATTTTTGCATCCTACCAGGAGCTGTACGGACCGAGATGGACCATCTGTGGGTCCCTGAGGACCGGACTGACTCTATATAAAATAGTGATGGAACCAACCCTGGGGCACAAGAGCGACAGGTAATTTACCATTTGCCACCCATTTTGGAACACAATAAAACACCCATGACACATCCAGGCTGCCTAACGAAATTATTAAATTCTCCAGTGGGTGGCAAAGTAATTTTTTTACTTATAAGAACAAATCAACCCCTCAATACTGCAAAGGTGGTAAAAATTGAACTTTTTGCATGTCACACATCCTATTTCTCAGATCACAGATCCTATTGCTCAGATCACAGTCTTTTAAGATGAGACCTGGACTACAGTGTGAACCTACTGTGGTTTGCTTTTCACACGGATCTGATCAGACCTTTCCCAGCTGTGAGATATACTCTGTGACACTGATTTTCGTATAGTTAGCATTTAAAACTTGTTGACTACATATCTCAACAGAAAACAAGGATCGTGTTGCCTGTTGACTAACGCCAACTGAAATAAAGGGGTAACCAACCTTTTCATGGACGACGAAATACCTACGTCAACCACACTTAAGACCAACAGCACTGATGCAAGTATACAAGCCTATAACAAGTGCATTAGCCTAAAGACCTATTCAGCTCTCTTTATTCATACAAGACTTTATTCGAGGACTTCCTATAGATACGTCTATTTATTGCACGGTGACTGAGGTGGGAAACGCGAAATTTCCCATAATGCGATGCTAATGACTAGAAAGCTGTCTTTCATTCTAAATGTACAAGAGCACCATTTCAACTGAGCACTACAGGATTGATAAAAACCACAAACATAAGCAATCGGTTCATTGTTATCACAAAGAAGAGATACCCTATAGGTTTTCGGGTACGTCTCAATAACTCAAGGCTGTAGCCCGAAGTTCAAATATGAATAGCTTTGTAGCACAGCATAGTTGTAACCATTTGTCTATAGTACTGGCTATGTTATAGATATATGCTCACTAATAATTGGACTTGTTATGACAGTCCAGTTAGCAACGAATGAGAAGAACCAAACTTAAAGGGAAAGCTTGAAATGTTTCAGGCACTTCAGACAGTCAACCCTTAAAATCTGGGCTAAACTGGTATGTGATTAAAGTGGGGTTATGACTGAATCAAATATATAATATATTAGATATATTTCAAACAGTGTAGGCATGTGCATTATACACTGTAGTCCTATTTTTGTTCCTCACACACAACATGGGAGAAAAAAGAACACACATTCACAAAGATGAAATAAAGATTTTTAGATGGGCAACGATGGACTAGAAAATTCGAAGAGGCTTAGCAGCTGTTGTCCCACACTCACTCCACCCCCAGACGTTATTCGCTCCTTGGCTCCTCCTGTATCTCGGCCAAACTCCTCCGCCTGCGGCTGGACTCCGTCAGGGCCCGGGAGCTGCCCGGGGACCCCACGCTCTTGGGCTCGTTGGTGTGGTAACTCCCTTTGTAGCGGTACAGGTACAAGTAGAGAGCGTACAGTCCTCCAAACACCAACACCAGCAGGAGGAGGATGAGGACTGAAAGAGGAAAATTAGTATTCTGATTGTAGCTGATCAGCTATTATTAGTGTTTGATCTCCTATTGTTTCTATAGCAATACAGGTGTAGGACCTGAAATTTTACAAATATTGATTGCATTCTTTTGAATATTGCACATTTTCAATCCAGAGTAATGCTGCATTTTGGGCCTGGTAATGTGATTTTACGTACACAAACTTTGACCAATAAACTTGCACACGATCAGCAGGACTTACATGCCATGACTGGTGGGGTAGGCAGATCATCGTGAATGTAGACGAATTCTGTAGTGACAATGACCAGAAACAGTGCTGTGGGTATAAAATCTAAACAGGTTTCGCTAAATTAATTATATGAATCCTGCAGGTTCATAGAAAAGGGTGTAAACAACAGGAATCCACTATGAGTGTGATGTGGGGAAATACTTCCTTTGCACTAGTAAATTGATAGGATAGCGTAAATAAGGGCTTCTGAAATCCCATACTAGAGATATATTCCGATTCTCATTAACGTTTTTTTGATTGAGATATTAACTGAAATCATCACACTGTTCAAGTGTGACAATGCATCGTTTAACATGCATTTCAGTCTTCTGAATTACCCCGCAAACACACAGCTAATTTTGAAAAGCACATGTGTCATCAACAGAAACGAGGTTTGACAGGGCTGCCTAATGAGGCGTGGACTCACCGAAACCTGTAAACCATGGATCTGCTTCCAGGGGTACCTCACCCATAACCGAGGAGTAGGCCCCACAATTTGACTCTACCACAAAGCCCTGGACGGTCACTGGAGGGTCTGTCTCATTAGGCCGGAAGTAGGTCTTTAGAGGGGCATAGATGTCATATCGTACCCCCGACAAACAGCCCACAAACCCAGGACTGTTGTGCTTCTGGACCTCATAATCGATCTCCCCCATCTCTGCAGCAATATAAAAAAGATGCCATTCAAAAAGCACTTCCACTAAAGAAAAGCCATACAAGAACTTTTCAAATATCAGTCATCTTTACTCTTGAGAGGGAACTACAGACAGCAGAAAAAGATAGAAGGTAGAAAATTAGAAGCTTTTGTTGCTTTGAGGTTACTGAAAGTTTCTTCAGATGTCCTTCACTACAGCCGATTACAGAGACAACACTTACCCATCACCCGTCCTAAGAACACGGCCTTGGGAGAGTCGAACCAATAATCCTGCAAAGGAGGGATCTTCACCCAAATGGAATCTGAATAATCGACCTGTGTAGAGTACACCAGTTCACATGGACTTGACTGTGGAACCATGAACTAACAACATGTGATCAAGTGGTGAAGTGGATCCGTTTGCAGAGCCTGCTGGCTAATTTCTAGCCATATAAGCATATATTTAGTTTTTATGGATATATAATAATTTCATATCTTAAGGAAGTTTGGTGTTTATGGATATTCCATCCATCCATGCATTCATATTCCATGCTGCTTATCTAGTATAAGGTCATGTGCCCTGAAACTTATTTCAGGAAGTACAGGACAGAACGCAAGGGACGCCCTAGATAGGATGCAGGTACAATTGCAGGGAACACACAAACAGACATACAACTACACACTTTAGGCAATTTAGAAATCATGAAACCAACAGAATTACGAAAAGCTTCTTCGGTACACATGCATGTTTTAAGCAAAGCAACATGTCGTACCTGCATCCGTATGGTTCGGTTGTGCCTTGTGATGTTGACGAAGTGTGGAAACCCGTCGGCCAGGTTGAGGTAGGACAGCTGGAACTTGTGGGCGATCAAGCCAAGCCGATACCGCAGGTGTAGGCTGCCTGGACGGGGATGAATGACAAATAAGCAAGGTTAAGCGGCACCCAGACAGGAAGACGTTTACCTCTGAAGTCACCTTGGCTCCTGTAACTGGGAGCATGTCCAAATGCTATTTTTAAAGTGGAATCTCTTCAGTGTTCATGGCTTTGACCAGAATATTTATTCAGCAGGTGATTGGGTAGCACACTGATGACAGTTCTTGCCAGAGGTATAGTTAGAGATTAATGGATCGGGGGGCTCAGTCTTTACTGGGGGTGGGGTTAAGGCTAAGAAACATTTTAGGGGGGCTAAAGCCCCTCCCCTAAAATAGGCCTAACGACGCCCCTGGTTCTAGCCATGAATTCATAGCCTGTCTAAGCCTACAGAAGAAGATCTATGGTTATTCTGGCTCAGCTGAGTGTAACCTGGGTCTCTGGGTGAGGCAGCATGAAGACCTTGCTGTGTGTCAGACTCGGGTTTGCGACTAGCCTGCTTAACAAATCCCACTCCTTGGGAAACAAAGTGAAAGAGGTAGTGAAACTGGCCAAGAGACCCAGAAAGGAGGCTGTAATCAGAGGCATTGAGGGCTAGTGCTACTGCCAACAATCAAGAGATCATTACAGAGTCCTCACATACACTGATTGCCTCATGCAGTTCAAACAAGGATCCGCTCCAACTTAACATCAACTGGTAAAAGAAATTATCTTTCCACATCCTAGCTATTTATTTGTGTCTTCCATGTGACCTATAAGTGGTTTTGAGTTGAATTAACTTTGCTTTCAAGAACTTACCAGCTGACTCCCAGTCAATCTTTACCGATCTCGGTAGATGTGTTTCAATAAAAATTGTCTTAGAATATCACAGTATGGGTGAACTTTTCTGCAGCCACAGCCTCCCTAAATCCACACAGCTTGAAATAAAAATATATAAGGAGCTAGAGACACAGATGGCTATAGAGGAGAGCAGCCAGGTATGTTTGAATTGGTCATGTTACCATTCGTACTCCTTGCTGGCCCCAGCCTGTCCATACCGTCATTCTTGAGGATAACAGCAATGTAGTCCTTCGTGAAAGAGCTGATGTAGATCAGAACAGCAGGCGCCTGGGTTGTACTGAAGCTGAACTCGATCTCGTCGCTGGTCTGGTTGTATCCCAAGCTGAAGTTGTGGGGATCAAGCCAGTTGGCCCAGAGAGCCTCGTCGGAGATCGCCTCGTTTCGGATGCTGTATCGTAGCCAGGCGCCAGCCTCAAAGTAGCCTCCGATATCTGAGTATGATGAAGACGATCAACAACAAATGATTGCATGTCAGATGGGATAGTGAGTGTTGGCATGCTGTTAACTAACAGTGTAATTATCCATCCATCGTCAGTAATTGTTTATCCAACTGTTTATCTAGTGAGCCTGAAGCTTATCCAAGGAAGGAAAGGAAACTCCACGGATGGGATTCCAGTCCAAAGGACACACAAAATAGGCTAATTTAAGGGCCACAAATGCACCTAACTGTGAAAGGGCCCTAGAGTGTTGAAAACACATGCAAAGAACATGCAAACTCCATGTGCAGACCCAGGGATGGGATTCAAGCTCCCAACCAGGACTGACAACCATTTATAAATTTACGAGCAGCCTGTAAAAAAAGACATTGAATTCACCCTGCCTGTAAATCTGTAAATCCATTTTAAAGCTTCCCAAAAGTAAAAATATGGTGTCAATTGAAAACATGGCATGTCAGTAAAAACAGACAGACAGTTAAATCACAAATTTAAGCTTAGCAACTCTTCTCCCAACCCCAGGGGTATGAGATTACAATGTTAACCAGTGTGCTATTGGTCATTCCCTGGTGTGATTATCAAAAGAACCTCCAGAAAGGGCCGGTAATTATCGTAAGCAGAATATATGGTTCAGCGCTTAGTCGGTAAAGAGCTTGCTGTGTTGAACCACCTTCGTGGCAGTAGTAGCCCTCAAAGGCAGTGTTGTTGCAGTCACAGTAGTAGGAAGCATAACGCTCCATGCAGCGGCCACCGTTACGGCACAGTATCGCTGGGTCGAGACACCCTCCGGTGCAGTTCTTCCTGATGCCTTCCTCCTCGTTCACTTTGCCTTCCAGGTCAAGGGGAACACCATTCATGCGCAAGCCTCGGATACAGCCCAGGTAGGCCCTCAGCTTGTCCTTTGCAGCACCTGAAGCGAGCAAACATGCCATATCAAGGTTGGGCATTTTGTATCTATCAGCCAGGTGAGTACTCTGTGATTGACTCTTTATGCTCAACTAGTTGGTAGAAACAGAATCCTGGTCTGGATTTGTAGCTTCTGGACCTGAAATGTCCAACACTGCTAACTACAACCACATTCAGAATTCTACTCTATATAGTGATTATTCTCTATATTTAGCCACATGTTCTATTCATTAGCATATTTATGGAGCTAGCTGCTGAAGTTTCACTGGGTGTCCACGTAGGAGACTTTTAGCTATACTTCTACATAGCCACTTAAGGTCATGTGAACTGCTGGCATATTTACAGTGAATTAATCGCTACGGCCTAGAGCACACACCAACAAGGAGCGGCTGGGTGAACTTCATGGTGACGTAGGTCTGCCCTGGGAATTGACGTATAGCCCAGGGTTGGTCGTCCACCTTAAGGCGGGCTAGCTTCACGTTGATCTCGGCCTCAACGTAATGCCACTCATCGTCGTTAAGGGCCATGGGGGAGCGCAAAGTGACGTTGATGATGCCATCCCCCACCATGAAGACAAACAGCAGGTTGTTGGTGGCTAGGAGGGTGACACAATCAGGGCATGGGTCCGGAGAGAGACAGATAAACTACCTACCAGAATAGGCTCTGATCTAGTCTTTTTATGTACACAGTTCAGTATTTTCAGTGCATACGAAAAACTGCATACTAAAATAAAGCCAAAAAAATACAATACAAAATATCATGCCTAAAATGCTGGAGGGGTAATCAGACTTACAGTTGAGCTCCACTCGGATGAAGCAGCGATGGTGGTCATCCGAGTTCTCTAGGAAGACGCCATGGTCAGCGGTTGTCTTAAAGTGAAAGCTGATGTCAGCAGTTGTGCCTGGTCTGAAGGTGGGGAACTTGATGTAGGTGGGCTTTGTGAATGCCACCGTGTTCCAGGTATTTCCTGTAGCATAGAATTGGAAAACTATCATATTCAAGAAAATGTAACTTGATGCATAATTCTAGGTCAGGGAATTTTTCTGTGTAGATATCCATGCGTATCCTAGAAGTCCAACCATACCATGGTGTTCTGTAACTGCTTTCTCAGCGAAAAACATCTCTATCTCTCCAAAATATGTTTTCTTCAGACAAGCAGACAAATCGATTTCACATAAGTCATTTTCCGATAGTCATTTGTAACCCATAGTCTTTATCCACCGGTTCATACCTAAAACAGCATTGCGAGGGACGTCACTTACGGTCTCCATGACAGCGTAGAGACCCAAGGCTAAAATAAACTTCTGACCCAGTCCGGTTGGTATCCCCGATGACAATTCTTCTAACTGGCAAGTGGTCCCTGTAGTTCAGCCATCCTTTGTCCGCGTACCTATTTCAAAGCATACTCACGCTGTGGTTCCACTCAAGAGCATGCGGTCTTAAGTATGAGAAATCAACCCAATGCAAGAGTGTAGCCACACTAGCGATGGACAAATGGTTGTCTTACCATTGGCGGTAATCTGCATCACAGTTACAGGAGAACCTGCTGTCTGTACAGGTCCTATTGATGGCACAGGCACATCTCTGGACATCCGGGAATGAACCGCCCCAGTAATGCTGACTCTCACCGTGGCGGCCTACCCAGTAACTATACGGTCTTCCATCTGACAGGGAGAATGAGTTTTGGATTAGAGCAGTGTTTCCCAATCTAGTCCTCAGGGAGACACAGTCCAAGTTCCCTATCAGACAGTCAACATTTATGCTCCTAGCCCCGGGAGCTGAGAGGGAGCAAAAACTGTTGGTCCTGAGGACTGGGTTGAGAAACACTGCATTAGAGGATGTGATTTTAGCATATTAGTATTAAAAATTTTAGCTGAAAAACTGTATGATAACAAAAATCCATCTTCTAACTACTTATCCTGGACAGATTTATGGGAGGCCTGGATCTGGGATGCCAGTCCATGATACACGCTATGGGCAATTTAGTGGAGGAAACCGGTGTACCCAGAGATCACCCATACAAGGGGAGACCTTGCAAACTCCACACACACACACAGAGCAAAACCCCTTAAACCACTTAAACCCCTAAAGCTGTAGGTGTAAGGAAACACAGCTATCCTGTCAACCTGCTGGCCCTCAACAAAAGTCTTATGAAATCCTACATATCTTCCCCTAGGCTAAATTACCTCTGCAAGGCAGATTACATAATAAGAGATCAACGCTTAATCAGCTTAAGTTGATTAAATTGCGGTGGCTCCAGTTATTTCTGGAGCAGAGCCCAGACGAACAAATATCTTGCCATCGGTGCTGAATTGGTGCCTGATACCACAGGGCTTTTGGCTCGACAATAGCCACACTGGCGCCAACAGCCGGAAGACTCAACTGGGAGTGTTGAGAAGGCGTGACTTGTAGCAAGAGTATTCGATCCACTGCTCGCAGTACTCCGAGGTGTTGGCCAGGGCCGTGACCTCATCCCATGAGGCATTGTAGTACTGGACATCACCCAAGTAAGGCTGTTGCACTGTGCTGCCTGTCACCTTGGTACTGTCTATCCGATCGTGCCTTATCACCGTCCAGGTTTTGTCGGCTGTAGAAGGGCAATGAAATGGGCAAATGTGGTCCATTTCAGCTTTAATGGGCCACATCTTTCAAAGCATCACAAGACACTAATTTCACTTGACTCACCCTTATTAAGACCAACTGGGGGTTATATACAGCTCTGGAAGGAATTAAGAGACCACAGCACAATATATTGTTTCATTAATTTCTTATTTTATGACCGTGCATCTGTGAATAATATATTTGCTTTTGCAAACTGCAGCCTGGTTCTTCCGTGTTTCTCATTGATGAAGAGCCTCTTCTTTGCTTCTAGGAGCCTGATACGAACCGTCCTAGCAGTGCACTGAAGGTCACTTGAGGTCATCCTCCAATTCATGAGAAACTTTGGGAAGTTAACAGTCATGTCTGGCATTAGGACGTCGCTTCCTCCCTCTACCTGGCTGGTTTCTGGTCATTCCCAGTATCTCCTGCTTCACCTTGTTCTTGTGTACCACTGTCCTACAAACTGGAAGCAGCCTGCTGCTCAGTGTAGCCTTCTGCCAGCAGAACCAGGACTAAACCAGGGTTTAAAAATCTAGATTAAAAAAATATATATATGAAGGTGTCTCTTATTTTTTTCCAAAACTGTATATTCCTACTTTAGATCCAAAGTTTGGAGTATACTGTAGGTTTTTATTTATTGCTAGTTACTATGGAGACTTACTTGCTTTTCATGCTACCTGACATTATAGCAATGCTTAATTTTTGGCATTAGCCCCCCAAATATTCATATTCTGTCTTGCTTCAAAATGTATCAGACACAGTATCACTATGCTAACCGACCCTAACAAAGACAATAAAGAAAGAAAAGGCTACCTTTCATAATGCACTGAACAGAAAAAGGTTTCAGAGGTCCGCTAAGGTCAGGGTCGATGGTGTAATTGCCTGAATAGTACTTTCCATTGAGTCGGTATGCCTCACAAGACTCTTTGTAGACGGCTGTCAACAGAGGGAGAGAAAATCTGAATGACCCCTTTATGTCCTCAAACATTCATTTAACTGGAAATTAATTCAAACCACTGCAGAGAGCCATGAGACACTGTAACGCACACAAAATAAAAAATTTCATTAAAAATATCTGGCCGAGGATTCGGTAGAGAGGCCTCAGCACATTTAACTGATGATGTCACATGTCAAGCTGAATATAACATGTGCTGCGACATTGTGGAGCAAAATTCAGTGCTAATCCATTAGCATGTTACTATCACTTTATTATAATAAGATGCTATAAAGGCAAGAACACGCAGGGAAAATTAAATGGCTTTAAAATACATTTATCGAGTTCCTAACCAGTAATCTGTCAGTCATGAACTTATTTAAACTAACATATCTTCTGAGTGTGTAACAAAGTGGTCTGCTATAGACCGTATACATAAACATGTTCATTATTTCAATCTTTTTGCGCCTTTGCCTCACAAACTTGGAAGATTACACTTTACCAGTCTTAAAATGACAGGTTATCCAGGAATTATATGACTAGGCTCCAATGCCTTTCTTGATCAGTTCTCTAGTCTTTAGGAATTCTTGTGCATGTAGTGCACAGATAGCAAGAACAGGATCATCTAAGCCAATGTTTCCTAATTTGGTCCTCGAGGACCCACAGACAGTCCATATTTTTGCTCCCACTGAGAAGCTGGGAGGGAGCAAAAATGTGAACTGACTGTGGGTCCCCGTGGGTGTGGGTCACACTGCTCTAAGCTGCAGAAGCCACTTTGGAGGAAAGACCCGGAAATGTGGGTGACACTCACATCTTTGACACACTTCTCCTCTGTATCCCGTGTTCTCGCACATGCATATGAAGTCGTCCCATGACTGAATGCACCGGCCCTCGTGCTGGCACGGGTCCGGGGTACACCTGGGGAGTAGCGTTACAAGAGAGCAAAGCACGTCCCATACTCACCCCCGGCCACTCGGCAGTACTCGTGCTGAGCCAGCTGGAAGTAACTTGCAGAGTGTTGTTCCCTACTAAGCATCACATAAGTGCGTTTACAGAAAAAGCAGCTTCTGCCTTAGTTCTAAGACCCAGATCAGGTGCAGTTAAACGGCATGGTCCAACTTAACTTGATGTTGTCACCTATATTGCATTATAGATACCGAGAATGCATTATAATGGCCGGTATAAGAATGAATTAAGTATTACAACCTCTTCAATTGACAGTCATGAGGCATTATAGTGCTGATTATAATACTTCATAAGCTCCAATGAAACTCTCATCTATAATGCACCTTCATAATGCATTATAATAGTCGGCATAAAAATAGTGGGTGCTTTGTACTGCTTTATGTAGGTATCTATGGTGCATTATAGATGACAGCTTCATAAAGCATTCATAATGCATACAATAAACATGGCTAATATGTGTTATGCCTTTTTATAAATATTTACAGCCATGTATAAAATGCTTTATGAATGCATTATAATGTGTTATGAATGTGTTAATAGATTCTTATAGACGTGGAATTCATAGCAAGTGTTACCAATGGGGTCATAAACTGATGGGGAACAATCATCATTGCTAATAAAATGGCAGGCGTGGAAGACCAAAGGTACATACCCCTAATGCCCCCCCCCCCCCCCCCCCCCCCCCCCACCCTCCCCCTGCCTCCCCCCCACCCCCCCCACCCCCCTCCCCCCCTCCCCCCGCGCCCCCCTCCCTCCCCCCACACG
>JAOYFF010000046.1:13320425-13332011 GCA_025773925.1 Cryptomyrus ogoouensis | reverse complement strand
CCCCAGGGGTTTTTTTGGGGAAGGGATGGGGAGGAAGACTAACCCCGCAAAACACAAGATCCCAGGATTTTAGTTTAGTACCTTCTTGAGCCGACCCCCCCCCCCCCCCCAAAGAATCTGCTTTGTCACCTGACACCAAAATTCACCGGAGAATCCGTTCTCATTCCAATAAAAACCCTGTGGGAATGAATGGACTGGTTAGTAATGTGGCCTGTGGTCTATCCGAGATATAAGTGGTATCAGGACATAATGAACTGTGACTTTGAGGAGATAACTGTCAGGGAAGTTCTGTGAAGAGGAATAAAACAAATGACACATTACTGTCTTTGCAACACAGACTGATGCTGAAGATAAAATATTAATCTGCTGTTGAAACAATCACCATTCTTCAATACAGCATTTATAGGTGTGGGTTTTGACTACAGTACACTAAGTTTTTTCCTTTTTAAGAGAAAAATCACCCTGCATTCCTCACTCTCTGAATACACAACATTTTTTTTACTGTTCATACAGAAATATGAAGTTAGGATGAATTTGAAATCACAGCTGGAAGCCAGAAAGCTTTGGAAACGTAAATAACCTGCAGATATTTTATTCAGACCAAAGCATTAAGTCAGAAATACTAAATAATTGCCATAGCAATACTGGGATATTTATAAGCCTTGTTTATAGTCAGATAATTTATTATATATATATATATATATATATATATATATATATACACACACACACAATTGGGTAATTCAGGTCCAGATCAGGTCCAGTCTAAACTCAACCAGTTGAATATCTGTAACTGTGACTCTTTATACTCAACTGATTGGTTGAAACAAAATCCAGGTTTAGACTTTTACAATCTGGACCTGAATTACCCAACTCTGTGTGTGTGTATATATATATATAGGTTGTAAATTATTCGATATTTGGGAAATAAAATTTAATAAACCTCTGTGATTGCAATCAAAAACTAAAAATGTCAAAAGTCTTGTATTTTGTTTGGTTACTTATGATTATGGTTAGGGCTGGGTAGGTGTTAAGGTTGTCATTGTTGGGATTAGGGTTTGCCCATAAAAATTAATAATAATAATAACTCATACTTTTATGATGGGATGGTCCCCACAAAAATATGAATACAAACCTGTGTGTGTGTGTGTGTGTGTGTGTGTGCAGATTTCTAAATGCACAGCAGGACCCACGCAATACCAGTGCAAACCTGAATTTGTTACGCTTATTCATGTCTTATACCTACAACCCAATTTGTCACTACAGTCCCGTCTCAGTAACTTTATAGAATAAGTCAAGACAACATGAGTTACTGAGAATCTGATGCCTCTTTCACAGTGAGGCTTTAACAAAGCGCAGCTTCTGAAGGCCTCATAAACTAAGCAGACAACACAAGCCTTCCTCTAATTCCTATCGCTTTATGCAAGAGGATTTTATCTGTAGGTCAGCAATGTAATGTAATTTCACAGGGAAGCTCATTAAACCACAGTAGAAGCACTTAAATATCCTTTAAAGACTCGAATATTTACATTTGTATTTCAATTAATACTTGGTAACACCTTCATAAACATTCAGAAGTGTGTAAGTTTACCTTAACATCCTAATGCTGTATCCCTTAACAACTTCAAAATACATTAATAAAAAACATATGATAATAACAAGAACTGTAAAAGGATAACTGTGTGTTTTTAATATATATTAAAGCTGTTATGGATTGTTAGAATGTTAAGATATACTTACATGCTGCTTAAGAATGTTATATGAATGCATTATGAAGGTACAATGAATGTTCTACAAATCCATTATAAAGGCATCATGAAGGTGCACTAAATAAATAAACGTAAAGCAATACCTAATATTCTGCTCAATACACCAGTCCATATTTTACTTTGATTCAATATGTGAACTTTCTGGACAAAACACAGACAAAACTATGCTGTGTCACATCCAGTCCAGAGTCCGCTACACAATTTCTATGCCGCTGAAGTGGTCCAGAGCCACAGCAACCCGCAGATGTTCTCTTTCAATAATAACTGGCACTTAATGGCATAAAAAAATGTGGTTTTGGGAGTAACACATCTTAATCGTTTAAATTCGATGGTGTCAATACTGTTTATTGCTAGTAAAGTATGAGTCCCTGCTCATAGCAGCGACTTTACTGACAGTTTCCATTGCCAAACTTTCCAGAAGATCATCTGCCTCATTCCAACCCCCCTGTTATTGCTGGTCTCCAGGCTCCACCTGTGTGAAGGGCACAGCTCCTTCTGGCTCTCCCCTTAAACATTCAGGTCACACCTACGGCCACTAGGGACAGAGTCACGAGGGAGGCGGCTCTCAATGTCTACAAAGGGGATTTCAGGGTCAGCATGGGAATTCCAGGTGGCGACTGGAGAGATGAGGAGTCACCATTGCTGCATGCGAGTCTACACGGCAATAGCCGCCAGAACTTAGCGGCAGCTTGCTTTTGGTGGGACGGGGGTCTGTACCGTAAATATTCCAATGCAAAGTAAAGGCGATCCAAGGCTCAGAAATACGGGGGTTTGAATTTTGTGAAGGAGGGCAAAAAACACGATTTAAAAAAATATATGTCGCATGTAGCGCAAATAATCTGCCAGCATGTAAAAATAGATTAGCTAATTTTATTTCTGCCCTCCGCCAACTACAAGTACACACACACACACAAATTATTGGTTTTATATGCATCGCCCATATCAACGTCCAGCGCTCCAGCGGCAGCTCAGGTCGAGTCTGACAGCAGTCAATGCATAAGGTATATTATTACAGTTATGGGCGAATGTCAAGTATCATTGTGGACAAGGTGAGTCAGCCCGGGAATTCAAGCCTGGATCTTTTACCCTGGACACATGCCTCAATATCTACCTGATTCAAAGCAAAATTACAGCAAATTCATCACGTTTCACCCAGAAAAATAACACCTGAAGGCAACAGTATATCCATCGTAAGAGCGATATCCTCTTTCCAGACCACGAAGTAAATCTCAACAGCGTAGAAATAAAAAGCACTTTCTGCGCACAAGAAATAACTGCACACGCCAGGCGTGGGATTGTTCCTCTAAACTGGGGATGAACCGGCATTTTCATCGAAAGCACAGGGACTGCAAAACTTTGTCATCCTGATCAGGCACATTCAGTAGAATCCGCGTCTAGACAACTGTCACCTCTCTCGGATCGACACGGGAGCACGATCATACCTCGGGGGGACATAAACACACAGTTAAGAGTAATGCCGTGCGTCGGTATATAAAGATAAAAACAAACACGCAGTATTGTCTATTAAATGCCTCGCAGTCATACAAACTTTAATAAACGGCGCACAATAACATATTATAAAAACCATGACAACACGTCCTTCAGCCCTATTACGAATGACCCTTATTTCGTTTAACCGGCACCTACCACGGACCTTCAGCTCAGGTGGAGAGCGCGCCTTCGGGGACGCGGCACCGGCCAAAAAATGACATGTTTACGACCCCTTTACGGTACCTGTAATACACATATACTTAATTGCATGCTTGGTTTTGGATAGATTTGCTTATTAGTTGCGTTTCTCCGCGTCTCGTGCCAGGAGCTTCAGGAGAAAAGCACTGCAATGCAGAAGGAGATGCGGGGCGACTGGCCGCCGAAGGACCGCGCTGTCACTTCGCCTTCTGACGTGAAGCCGCAACTTCAGCTGCCAGCACCGCTTTTACTCACCTTTATAATATTTTTCTCCAGCACCAGATGCACTTCCTCACTTTAATTCTTTGTCACAGCACAGATTAGTTTAATCCGGCATTTTAGCGATATATGGAATATGCAGAAATGATGAATAACAGTATACGACTTACGTGATGAGCAGTGTTGAAAACCGAGTAAAATTAAAAAGCTTGCGGTCAGTCTTCTGCAATTCATTCTTTTATAGATTGCCGGCGGTCCTTATGGATTTTTATGACGATCACTCTTTGGGATGTTTCCCCCGTCCCACTGAAAGCATGCTGTACGGAGCGGGTCCACTTGGGGAGTTTGTCGGCCCTGGGGAGCAGAGCGCCGTGTCCTGAGGAGCCGAGACGGGACGCTGTGATGCACAGAGGCCGTGCGCCCTCGTCCTTTGCAGATCCCCTTTCGGAGGCGTGCTGAGCTTTACTTGCGTGCGCCTTCCTGCTGCATCCTGATATTCATGCCTGAAATATAAGACTAAAAAGAAACGGATTTAACGGCTCGACGACACCTTTAACCACATATGTTATTATGACAAATTTTTATGACCAATTCATAAAAATAACCTTTTTTTCATAAATATTTTGGGCATATCTGGTGGATTGCATCTCTCCGAGCTCCCTGATTAAGTCGTACTTAATTTTCTTCTTATAATAATCCGCTTGTTTACCGATAACAGCACAGTTTTAAAATTCAGATTTTATCATTTCAATTAGATATCTCAACAGACTTATTTCAGCTAGTTTAACATTGAATTAACATAAACGTTACATTTGCTGTCTACAGCTGTCTGTGTGCACACGACCTCTCAGCCGATGGGGGGGGGGGGGTGACCTTATGCTCTATACTATGATTAAAAACAGCCCATGAAAATCTTTTATTTTTGTATTTCGCACAAGTTGCATGCCTACAATCCTTAGTAATTACTAATCTTTTGTGATTTATGTTACCGATGTTCATCGTTCCATAACGTGGTTGTTATTTGAACTGATATGTCATTTGATTTTTGGGGGGGAAAGCACCTTCCGAATAAATAAATGCAAAATGTGCTGATGGCAGCTTGTCTTTGGACGAAGGTGACCACTGGATTTGCAGCAGACAAAGCTCTATTTCCATGATATGAAAAAGGCTTTGGGATTAAGAACCGGGTTTATGGGGCAGCAGCCACGCGATTCTGTCCCTGGGATGAGACTGTGACCTACCAACACGGGATTTTCTGTTTTCAAGCAAATCCGATCAGCATTTTGTAAACTCCTTGCCTCCGTTGTCCTGCCACAACTGGCACAAACAACCTTTAGCTCTAAATTAAGAGGTCAGTCCCTCTAGACCTATAGTCCTGCAGGTTTTAGGACTGGGACTTACATATAACTTTATAAACTCACAAATTTCCTGATGGGTGTTTAACTGATGTGAATCAAAATCCCTCCTTGCGTTAAAGTCATTGTGCGAAACAATCCTCTTCATTATATGAAACAGTGAAAAAAAATCATAATATATAACCTGGTGCTTCCCAGTACTGAAATAGTCTATAGTGGAAGTAACGGTTTGGAATTCAACACCAGGATGTGGCTGCCGTTTGTCATGTGACTCTTCAGGAAGCTCTGTGAAAGGCCGGTTATTGAAAGGATGATATTGAGGCTCTTACCGCCCATCGCATGTTTTTTTGCATGTTTCTGCAATAGTGACTTTGGGGGGTGGGGGGCAACTAAATGCTCCTGGGACTTCTATGTGATTTTAGACGGATTTGACCATTGAAGAGGTATTTTGGAAATTTGAAAGTGTGGGGTGCAAAGAATTTACTTCCTCCCCCCTGGTCGACAAAATCTACCAAGGGACCCTCCCCTCTCCAAACTCAGTTCTGGCTGCAGTCCTGCCAGTTCCGAACAGGAACCCTTTCTGTGATTATTTAACTTAAGCTGTGTTTTCCTATCCAGATGCTCTTTGTTCTGTTGCCTGGGGCGTGTGGTACATGTCGTTTATCTGTTTTGACAGCTGCAACATCTCTTCAGAACGCCATCTGCACCATTTCAAGGTCATGGGCCAAAGACATCTGACGGTCCTCCGTAGAGTCCTTATATAGGTTACAGTGTATGCATGGGCGTCCAAAGCTTTTGGTCTGCCCTGCTATCTTCTGTAACGGTAAGTAAAACATAGTTGCTGCAATCTTACACCCTATATTCCTAATTTGGACCTTGCAGTAACTCAAACACAGAAACAGAAATATTCAATTAAATGCTATGAGTGGCAAACATCATTTCCTGCGTCTGCATTTTGCCAAGATAAACTACAGGCTTTTGCATTTGCCACGCAGCCATTTATAGTTTCTTGCTTTCTGTGTGAATTAGCTGTTGCCCCAGATCAGCCATGGCCTCCAGTCTTCATGTTTACATTCTACTTGGATTCAGCAGAAGTCCATGCAAAGTCAGTGTTTCTGGGAAAAGTTCTTTTTCAAATTTTCTGTAATGCATGGTGCGGTGGCAAGTCTTTTACAAGGATCGAAGGATTTTCTTTTGCTGTTTGCAGTTTTGGTTTTGCATTATGTTGGTGTACATTACAAAACGTCATTGGCGTTAGCAGCAAGAGTTGGAAACTGTGGGCAATTTGGCTTCTTCATACTATCACTAGTATGAAGAAGTATGCTGCTTTATTCTTTGGAAACTCTGAAGCCGTTGCTTAAGTGACCTGAATTTAAGCTGAGGCTGAATGTGTAATAAGACATCAGTTGTCATTATAAACATGTCACCAGGTTTTTTTTTTTTTTACTTCACAGGAACCACTGTGTCACTTGATTTGTGATTGGGTGTTCTAATCAGCTGATAAGTAATTGGTTGCTCTAATTGGCTGATAAGTAACTCCAATCATTCGCCCCATTTCAAGGCTCCAGGTTGCCTGCCGTTGATTATTGGTACTTTGAAGCTGTTTGCTTTTTCTTCAGTTGCCGGAAAATGCCTTTATTAACTCGTGAATTGGCCTCGACTATTAGCCCCCCCTCCCCGAAATCTCCATTTTCCATTTCCTGTCCGTTTTAATCATTGCCAGTTCCATTGTACTTTCAAAATTGCAGGCATCCAGAAAGCAAAAGGCTTCCTCTCATTCATTCTTAGCTCCCTTGAATCTGTGTCTTTAACCCTGCGCGATTTTTTTTTGTGAATCCCTTACGTGTTGAATCAACAAATGGCCTAAGAGCGATGCCTTGGATGACCACTAGGTGGCACTAATAGTAATCATTCAAAATTAGCCTGTGTACAGATTAACGCATTGCCTTTGTTTTATAAGTTTGTCGTCACGTTGTGGTACTATTCCTGCTAGCTTCGAAATTCTGCAAAATGCTTCTCATGTGAATGTTTGTAAAATACAGCCGTTAACGGTGGTCTTTCTGTTGTTTTCGTTTGTTTCCCTTTAGTTTGTATTGTAATAATTGTAGATTAAATCTAATATAAAACAGAATTTTATTGTGACAAATTTATTACAAGCTTTGGCAGTATAAAGGCAACACAAACTGAGAAATTAATCTCAAGTTTATATGAAATATCCAGTTTTTAGTTTAATTTAAAAACGATTTTCGATCTAGCAGTTTTTTACTCAAATTAAAAAGTTATGTAACGAAATATTTTAGTCACAAGATGGCGCTAAAGCTCCAGTCTTCAAATAATGTCGCTCTATTTAGCGGTGAGTTTTTTATGCCAGTCTATCACTTTTTTATTTTGAGTTAAATTTTTGTACATCCCTTTGCCAATGATAAACATTTTCCTTTTAATTGATTGGTTCTGACCTCAAGGTCACTAAACTAAAACTTACATGAGCTCCAGTCAGCAACTGCAGTCTCACACAACATTTACAAGTGACACAGGTCAATAACAAAAAAAATGTTTACAAGCCCAGTCACTGGGGAGCCAGTTAGGGCGTCCACCTGTACTTTTGTAGGGTTACTGCCAACATTGTTGTCAGGGTACAGAATAAACAGACGAACTGTCTCAGAGCAGACTCAGGC
This sequence comes from Cryptomyrus ogoouensis, assembly GCA_025773925.1. NCBI lineage: Eukaryota > Metazoa > Chordata > Actinopteri > Osteoglossiformes > Mormyridae > Cryptomyrus > Cryptomyrus ogoouensis. The sequence goes on along the minus strand of JAOYFF010000046.1, from coordinate 13,324,304 downwards.
GTCGCTGACAAATGTTGACAAGCGATAAACATGACAAGGCTGCATGAGGCAGTTTTCGCAGCTGTCCACCATACTGATATCTCCACATCACTCATGTGTCAGCCACATCTACACAGATTTTTAGTTGTTTACCCGTATCTATACACATACTCTCTAAATAAAGTGCAAAAAAAAAACAAAACATTAAAATCCTGATCCCTGATACGATAAACTATCATACTTCCAGCAAAACATATTTAAGTAATATTTTCAGGCATCCCCTATATCCGGGATACACTGTCAGAAAAAAGTACTAATCTCTACCTTCCACTGGGGCTGTTCCCTCGAGGGTCTGCCAATTAGCCTTAGTTTCTGCCTTAGCTACGGCTGCCACCTCAGTCCCATAAAATCCTGGGCGCCCAGTCATTAACCGAAAAAATTGGACCTAGGGACACCGTTCCAAAGGTCTGTTTAGGTCTGTTTGATAGTGAAATTGATAGGGACATTCCGTGTCCCAGAATGAAAGTGGTTTTTCCAGGACAGACGACCAAAATCCAGGATGGTCCCGGAAAATCCTGGGTAGGTGGCAGCCCTAGCTGTAGGTTCATGTACCTTTTAGTCTATTTTAAGGTACAGAAACATTTGTACCATTGGGGTACATTAATGCCGTTTGTACCTTGGGGAACGAAACCGTATCAGGCCTATACCCTTTTTTCTGTCAGCACAGGCTCTGGACCACCGGTAACCCTGAACAGGACAAGTGGGTGCAGAAAATCCCCCATAGCTACTAAATTCTGGTTGGGAGCAAAAATTTATCCTGAAGTTTGTTTTTTGTCTCCACCCTTATCTACGCCTCTTTCTCCCAGTGGTTGATCCTAAGTCCTAGGGGGTGGTCAACCATGTCGCCCTGACAACCAGATGTAATTTTCTTCAGCGGAGTCCAAGTTAAGGAATCAGCCGGCTACTGTTTGCACAACTGTTTGTCCGTCCCAGCGGTGACGCCAGCCTCTGGGCTCTGGGGCGTCAAGGCTGTGGGCTTCAATCTGGCTTCATCTCTGTACATGTGGAGTTCAACCCTGCTGGATCATCTGCATTGATCACTCTATAGTTAAAACTAGCTGCCCCAAATTGGTTTGTGTGAGGGGTTGGGACTGGGAGTAAGTGTGTTCTGGTGGGTATGCCATACTATAAAGGGTTGTAACTGGATAAGAGGTTAATGAATATGGAAGGATGTGCACTTAGTCACATGGTAAATGAAAAAGGAGGGATTTGAATTTAGTCACATGGTTAATTGGAACAGAGGGATGTGCATTTAGTCCCATGGTTAATGAAAATAGAGGAATGTATATTTAGTCACATGGTTAATTGGAACAGAGGGATGTGCACTTAGTCACATGGTTAATGAAAATAGAGGAATGTATATTTAGTCACATGGTTAATTGGAACAGAGGGATGTGCATTTAGTCCCATGGTTAATGAAAATAGAGGAATGTATATTTAGTCACATGGTTAATTGGAACAGAGGGATGTGCATTTAGTCACCTAATTAACAAAAATGGAGGAATGTGCTTTTAGTCACTCTACAGTCTCTAAGGCGTTGTAGCATTCCAGAGTGCTCTATGAAACAAAATCTCTCTGAAATACACAAAACAGTGCTTGTTTATTAAGTTCTTATTCAGTCTAACAAATTGTGTTACTATTGGGGCTGCATTTCTGATTTAACAGTGCTTACATTTACCTAATTTATGCACTGCACAAAACAAACATTTTTTTACAATTTTTCTACAAAAAGCCAGATCCATGAGAGACCTTAAGAGTGTCGTTATTTGAGCCGTCTATTCACCATGTACTATGAAGCCATGTAGTATCTGCGTACAGGTTTGCAGCAAACACAGTGATGTCCCTTGTGATAAAGGTCATCTCTCTACTGATTAAAAACCCCTTTCTCGATAGTAAGAACCACATCGGACAGCTGAGGATAAGATCCTGTTTCTCCAGGGTAGCATCGCCGCTTCTTTTCCATGGGGGGCCGGTGTCACACGGAGGGACTGTCAGGAATGAGATTAACCAGGTAAGCGTGAAGGCCCTCCTGATTGGCCCTCCTGATTGGCCCTCCTCGGTCGAGTCTGCCGGTGTGTGAGCTGTTACCACGTGTCAGAAATACACACTGGGGTTCTCTGGATTTCGCTGTATGTGTGAAACATAAACACGGTAGGTGGAGGGGCGACTGTAAATTTCAGACCAGGCAATAACAGCTTGACAAGGTCAGGCCGTGACCTCATTCTGAATGCGACGAAATCAAGCAGAAATATAGACATCCGATTACCCATCCATTGGTGGTCGGATATTGCTCTATGCCGCCACTTTATGTTATGCTATTTTTGTCATTTATTTTGTTTTACTTTAATGTGACCAATCAGTTCGAGACAAATTTCTTGTACTTGGGCTGTTCCTGGTGAATTAAGCTGATTCTGGTCAGGGGTGGTACTGTGGCTGTCTGAGGGGATTTTTAGCCCTAACGCTGAATGATAGACTGGGAACAAAAAGTAGCCCAGGAATTTGCTGGGAAGGGTTGACTTTGGGATATTTTGCAGATCACAATCAACTGGTTGGCCACCAAATAAGTAATAGCATTATCCATTAATCGTTTCCCGCGATCGACCCGGAAACATGCCGAGATCAACTGATGGGTTGTTGTGCACCCCTGCTACACCCCTGCTACACCTCTGCTACACCCTGCTACACCCCTGCTACACCTCTGCTACACCCTGCTACACCCCTGCTACACCTCTGCTACACCCTGCTACACCTCTGCTACACCCTGCTATACCTCTGCTACACCCTGCTACACCCCTGCTACACCTCTGCTACACCTCTGCTACACCCTGCTACACCTCTGCTACACCCTGCTACACCCCTGCTACATAAGCTACTTAAAGCCAGGGTGGGGGAAGAAGGACCAAACAGGTAGAGAACAAAAATCTCATGCCACCATGCAGGGGGAGTTTAGAACGGATGCAGGCAGAACGTGAACGGGAACCACAGTCTATTCTGCGAGGGGGTAGTGAAACTCCAGTTGGGAATGAATCACTGCATGTTTGATTTGTACACTTTGTGTTCTCCTGTGTGGTAACCTGCCGATCCCATAAGAAAACACAGAGCGTTTCTGTGTTAAATCCAGCCCCAGTCCAAGATGTCCAAGACAGTGGGACAGCCCCCCCCATTCCCTGCTACCCCCACCTCCACACAAGCTGATTCCTTACAATTCCACAAAGCCCCGGGTCCGTCTAACAACAGGGCCCTGCCGCCGATATCCCAGCATGCCTCAGTCAGGTTCTCCGGTCCAGCATGGCTGGTCTGGCCTTTCCCTCATGTCAGCTCGATTGAAAGTCTCATCATAAGTGGTTAAACATCAACATCGTAGGGGTGGAGCAAACTGTCTTCAGCAATAATGCTTCTTTATTCTGTTAAGACTACATTTTCAAGATATTTAAATCCTTTTCTTAGCTATGTGACATTGCCATCTATTTTTTATTTCCTCGAGGAAGACCTATCTGTGAACTGAGGACCCGTTCAGCTTCTTCTGGTCATCCAGAGGAAATTAGGTCATTGTCTTCTGATCGAGGGAGGCAAAGGTTGTGAGTAACATTTACGGACAGTTCAAGGACAGATTGGGTGTGGGCAATCAGCCCCAAAGACGCGGGGAAATGAAAGCCACCACACTGAGATCTACTTTCCTTCATATTTTTGCTATTGGAAAAAGTCTTGTTGCCTAGCAATGGAATGGACTGGGGGGGGGGGGGGGGGGGGGGGGATGTGGGGGTTCTTGGCTTAGTTGTTGTTGCTTCCTACAAACACACGCCGCCTCAAGCGCGGAATTCTTTTTTCCCACTCTTTTCT
>JAOYFF010000046.1:13271753-13316891 GCA_025773925.1 Cryptomyrus ogoouensis | reverse complement strand
AGACTCTGGGAGGGAGAAGGGACAGCAAATAGGGTCTTTTTCAGGCACACGATAATGATGGTCATTGTGCAGGGATGCCCCCCCCCCCCCCCCCACACACACACACACACAACTACTCACTTACACAGGCAGTGCCGTGAATCTGTGACTCTTCCTGTTCATTTTTGTATGACCTACAGCTTCTTGTACCCAGGAGAGAACAATAGCGACAGCTCAGGAAACGCACTGCTGCACAGTGATCCAAAAATCCATCAGGTCCCTCAATTTTAAGTTCTCCTTTTTGGGCAAAGAGCTGTAGGTTTCCGGAATTTTCGCATGACATAACCTATCCAGCGACGTATCTGGTTTTCAAAACTTACAGTTTTAATTAGACTGATGTAGTGAAATTCCAAGTCCAGAAACTGTATTCAAAATGATTGCTATATTCACTTCCTGTATATGGTGAACAAGTACGAGTACGAGTACGAGTACAAGTACATTACACTACAAGTATAACTTATCCTCTTTATCAAGGAACATTTTTTTTTCATGTCGGGATGGTTTATAAAAAGCACTTCCACGGCTTCTGTATTTTTTTCGATATTCATTCCTATTGCTGGTTCACAAAATCAAGAATTTACCTTACTATTTAAAAGTGTTCCAGACAGTGTTTTTTTTTTCCGAAAAATTTTGTTTTTACTTTTGAGCTTCACCTGCTGGTTGGATGAAGAGCTTGATGTGACAGCAAAGAACTATAAGATCAACAATAGATTGTTATATTGTGTTGCTTGGGAGTCGTGCCAGTGCACTGGGGAGCCTGTTTAATCTTTGTTGTACCAGTATGACATAAAGACCTTCATCGGCACATGGCCATCATGTATAAACAGCCTCAGGCTAAACAGTCATTATAGATAAATATCTACAGTCTGTGGTCAGTGTAGCTGGTGTAGCAAGGGCCTTGTTACACATACAGTCATCACAGTCCGACCAGTAAATAGGGATATGAGCAGTGTAATCAAGCTTATACCCAAGAGAAAAACAGGCACAAATTCAGCATGTACCAACTGTCCAAGTGAATCAAGCCATTACTAATGAAAAACGCTGAAGTTTGGTGTCAACGATTCCTAAAAATTGAATCAAGGGCAACCAAAAAGGGTCGCCCATTCTTGTCAGGGGTGTGTGTGCGTGGGAAGGGGGAGCCAGGTCATTGGCCAGTCTTAACCCTGATCCTTGATATCCTTTCTTTGCTGTCAGATGGTGGGGGGGGGGGGGTGAGGAGGACTGGAGATTCTGGTAAAGAGTGGCCCCAAAGACAAAGACACGGCTTGATTTTTTGGTTTAATACAACGACCTATTACAAAACAATCTGGATATTCTCAACATGCTGATGCACCCGGAAACTCATATGATCATACATACAATGAAATGAAATGAAACTAAATGAAATGAAAGTCCATCGCCAAATTCCAGCTGTCAGGGATACTCAGCACATCTCTTGACTCAATCCTCTTAAGGCCCTTTGGTTCTGCACACTCCTCAACCAATGGAAAGATTTTGATGAAAATGGAAAATGGAAAAAAAGAGTATATGCTGTGAGTAATTAGCAAGTTGCCGTGACTGTAAAATCGCTGCACCCTGGGCGTTTATCAGGGCAGTCACGTCACACGAATTCTCTGGATCATGACACAGTCTCTACTCCAACAGCACTGACCTTTTCAGGGGCTCAAGTGCCCCATAAAGGAAGGTTCCCAGCAGTAAGAGATCTCCATCTGCTTCCCATCGAGGAACTTAATGCGTCTGAAAGGGTGAAATGCTGTATGCTCATACGCTCGTGCCACATTGAACACACGCTTGCACGTACATACACATCTTTAAAGACGCTCTTAGACATGGAAAAACAGACACATTATTGCCTTCATAAACAATCCCTTGCGTGCACATTTGCACACAAATTAACATTCATAATCAGACACACATTGTAAGACAGACTAACATCCATTTACATACTCAGTACAAAACACCTATCTTATGAGAGCAGACAATATCTATCCATCATCCATCCATTCATCCATCCATCTTTTGAAAACTTCTCCTGGTCAAGGGTGCAATGAACAGCAACAACCAAAGATATCAAACCCTTCCCTGTTTTCTTTATTTTGCTTGACTTATCTTTCAATATTTAAACAAAACTAGTCTGGGTTAAATAATAAACAGTGACAACGCCAAATAATCAGACCCCGACTGGTCAAAGTGTAAATAGGTGGATAGTGGACAGTTTATTGAGTTCATGTGACCTCTAGTAATTATGGAAGACCATTTGAACACAATCTGATGAAAGGGGTCATCTGTTCTTCCAGCTAATATGAATTTGGATGTGTTTTTTAAAAAATTTTCAGGAAGCTCTTTGTTAAACTAAAGTAAGAATGAACAACGCTTGGAGAGATTTAGTAATCAAAACATCCAGAGATTGGTTTATAATTATATTTTCTCTCACTACAGAAATATACTGCAAATTTCCCGGCCGTGAAATAGAACATTCTGAGAATCAAAAACAGTTATTTGGGGTCAAAGGGTATTAAACAGGATATTTCAGTTCATCTTTTATTTCTTACCCTTGGCTATAAAAACTCTGAACGAGTCTGATTCATTCCTGGCAATCAAAACAATTGTATGACTTAGCGTTGATTTAAGTGCTGATTTAAAATCTGGCAGCATTTTCCCGATTTCTGTGGTTCTCATTAGCACAGGCCAGGATGACTCAGATCTTGCTCTGTTGTCTATTTAACACCAAACAGCTCTGACAGGCTCTGGCTTCCCGCTTCCAGGCACGGAGCTACGTGGAAGCCATCCCGATTATGGTCAAAGACCCGGCCAGGATTCGCACCTGCTGCCCTTGTGGCCTTGATTTTAAACAAGGCTCTTCAACTGTGAATCAATGACAGGCAAGACGCCAGAGGAGGAATGGAAGGAAAACGTGGACATTCCAGGCACGCAAAGCAGAGTCTTTGCAAAAAAGAAAATGCAGTTTCCCGGAACTCAAGTCGACCCCCGCCTCCACCCAGACTCCATCACTGAAAACCTCAGACCCTTAACTGCTGCCACCACAAATCAAGGTGACCACTAGATTGCAGAGCAAGGCAGTCTCTTGGACATATTAGCGATAGTTTCATTACCAAACCTGTAATTACATCTCCTAATTTGGTTTAACTAGGTCTGTTTTTAATAACAGTGCAGAAAAAAAAAGTTGAATACATGGTACAACAAAAAACATTAATTCAACGGTCAGTGGACTTAACTAAACATGACTAATCGACAGCTAGGATACAAGCTTTTGAGAAAGGTTTCGTGATTTAGAGGGCTTATCAACTGCATCAAATGACAGTTAAACAAAAGCCAGTTAAAACGACAAACCATCGCAGACAGAAGAGATAGTTCAGAATTCCCTCATTGGCCAGTTGTGTGGAACTGATGTGGTTGTTCTTTACAGACAGATCCTGGATTTATAAACATGAGCACTAGCTGCACGCAAATGGAGGCCAGTGCTTCCTGCATCAAACTGAATAGGAAATGGTTGGAGGATGGGTGATACACATTCAATGACCACTGACAGGACATGTCAGGACACATAGCAGAGAGCTGGGTCAACAGGGAAGCCCTGCTGAGTGTGTGTCTGTTTGGACAGGGATCTTTTACCTCAGAATTGTGGGGGTCCAAAATTTTAACTGGCTTTGCATTGCTTCTATAGCAAATACTGGGAGGAAGGGTTTTGTGATAATCCTACTGAAAGCCAGTCATCTTAGCTAAGCCATCAAATGCATTGAGAGACAGAACAAGAAATGCAGATGCGTTTTTTTTTTTTTTTTGAGTTTTTATTTAAAAGGCAGTGCTGCACAGTCTCTGTTGATCTTGATAGAACTTTGTTCACTATATCACAGCAGGAATGGAAGGGCGAAAAGGGCCAAAGATTTCTGGCAAATGATCCCTGGCAGACATTGTTCATTACGTCAAAAGTACCTCTGAGCCTGGTGGTTTCACTGCACAGTCCCCACACACCTCCATGAAAGGGCCTGTTGACTTATCTTGGATTTTTTTTTCCACTTGTGTCGTCCTGGATCCAGATCACAAAGAGGCAGTTGTGTTGCACCTCATTGCGATGCAGTACTCCTTTAATTCTTCCCGTTCCTCTCCGGTGCTCCAGTCTAAAACTCATTTCTTAACCACCCATTGCCACATCAATGAATACACAAGACAGCCATTTAAGTTTATCCATTTATCCTTCAAAAGTTGACGGTCATTCTTTTGACTCGGTTCAGAACTGACCACATTATTATCCAAATGGGAATTGTAGCCCACGGGCACTGGATTTGCTTGCACTGGAAAATCATAAGAAATATAATTTCAAAAAAGCTTTCAACCAAGCCAGGATCTCCTCTGTCATCAACATATTACGTCAACTCAAAGCCATCATGCCCAGCTAATTTTACTACATATATCCATCCATCCATCCATGAAGCCTATCCCAACACAGGCCCTAGGGCTGGGGTACACCCTGGTTTTATGTGTGCATGTGTGGGGTGAAGGGGGGCTGGAGGTATTTGTAGCAGTTAGATATTGTTCCGTTTACCATAATTGCTTCATACACCCACATCATTAAAAAGAAATCACAGATATATAGAGAGGCTGCACGGAGGTGGGGGGGGGGGTCTTGAGGGTGCTGTAGCTACCCCTATTGATTTTTTTTACGTGTGAATGCTATATAATAATTTACCCTTTGCAAAATAAATACATTAATAAAACGTGTGTCGGTGGGGGGGTGTTTCGGTGGAATTTAAACTGTGACGACCGGCACATTAAGGGGAAACCCTAAATTGTTTCAGGGGACCCTCGCCGTAAAGTTAAGCAACCCCAGTTACCCCACAGAACTAGCAAAAAAAATCTCTAGCGCCGCCCCCGTATATACAGTACCATGTCGCAAAATTTAAATTTTCAATTTCCAATATATACAAAAGAAAAAATACAATTTTTTACTTGGCTGAAGGAAAGAACTAAAGAAACATTTTACAGTGTAGCTATGCATACATATATGTAAGCAATCTATGTATAGTCTATGTCAATTGATTATATATATATTTTTTATTTTTATTAAACTTCTCAAACAAGATAACAATATAGTGCAATTACAATATAACAAAAAGCAATATACAAGAATAAATGGTAAGAACAAGGCAGTTCAATTGATTATATTTTTAACGCTTCCAAAGGTAAGAAAGCTTGGGCAGCGCGAGAGAAGCCGGTCTTCGCACGCTCACATCTGGCTTTGTCACCTCCCCTCCTCCAATGCAAACGAAGCTCGTGCCTGCGTGTGACGCAACAGCCCGGCGCGGAAAGAAAGGCCGGTGGGGGCGTGGAAATAGTGGGGCGTGCGCCACGATTGGGTGCCCGGCGTTTGAGGCCACGCCCATCATACGTTGACTCAAAATCCCGCACGCGTTTTTCTAGACGTCGTGCACTTCTGTCGGAGGGACTCGATGTGTGGTAATAGAGAAGCAAGTAGTGCTTTTTGAGTAATAGTGAACTCGCGAGGGTGCGAGTCAGCAGTGTTTCTCTTATCAACTTCTTTTTGTGCGGCATGAGACGAGATTTCATATCCTTTAAAAAAGGAACCCTTTCCAGGTTGCTCTTTGACTACTTTTTTAATTTTATGTCTCTGCGGTCAGCAAGATGCCCCGGCAGGTAAACAGTGAAATGTTTGCTGAGGAAAAGGAACTTTAAGTGACCAGTTTTCACAGGGGGAAGTCGTTTTGTGTGCCGCTGTCAGCTCTGATTGAACTATACTTTACGTTTTTACGTATATTTCTAGGTTCTTTTTGAGGAAAAATCTGCTCTAAGTGCATGCCTATCTGTTTTGTACCCACGGGAAATTATTATGGACAGCAGACACAGACCGGATGGTACGATCCCTTTCGGACGGTGTTAGCGACTTTGCGGTGTGCGCCACCTCCTGACTCACTGCACGCGCACTGGGAGTAACAGTGGATGCTCGCGTTCTCCCAAGGCTTCCCAGGTTATCCCTACTTGAATGCCTTTCCCAGGATTTTGTTGGCTTCTGTGCTGCAGGCAAGGGTTCAGTTTACTTGGGAGAGACTATGGGGAAAAAGAAGAGGAAGAATCCTTTGAGTTGCGCAGCAAGGACGAGCTAGCGTGCAGCGTACGGGTAGGTACATCGCAGCCTCACCTTTATGCACATAAATCTCCTGTGATTCATCTTTTTTTTTTAATTCCTCCCAGTAAAATGTATCGATGGGCTTTATTTCATAAGCTGGAAAAGCTCGAAGCAAAAGATGGCTCAAAAAGTTGTCCGGAGAATGACAAAAGCGGAATTAATTGCTTGACTGCACTCTACTCTTACATGTGTACCCTTTGCATGCTCCATGTCGCTAATCCCCGAAATAATTTGCAGCGAGTAATTTGCGGGATGTTGTCAGTGCGGTCGGATGGGTGAACAGACGCTCGTTCGCTGGCTGTCTCTCCCCGCTCGCCTTGTTATTTAGGTTTAACTCGAGCGAGGTGGTTAAGTCAGGTGGCGCCGAAGAGCGGCCAGCCAAGTCGCCTCCGAAACCGGAAAGTTCACATTTCAATTTCCTGCTGGTCCGCTCGACAGATTCACTACCAATAAATTATTTCCCCCCGCACTGAAAAAAGTGATAACGCTCACCGATACTGTTCTTACCGGATTTATGTCATAAATCATTCGACTCAACCCTAACCGCTTTAATGACATGTCCTGTTCTTATTAAATTTATATGTACGCTTTAAATATTATAACCTTCGAGTCATACAGTACATGTTATTACACCTGCTACTTGTAATGTCGGCGTTTTGTTACTTGAATGATGACTGTGCATAACTACATTAGTCTATCATTAATCAGTTTTTGTATCTTTGTAGTATTTGGCAGTATTTGTATCGTTATTAGGCAAGACTATACATGATGAATATGAATTTTGGCAGCCCTCCATTCACTTAAAAAATGTCTCATTGTCTGTCATCTGACTGGATCGAGCACAAAGTTTCCAGAAAGATTCATTCATTTGTGAGAGGCAGTGGTTGTTCTACTTTAAGTCATTATTCATTTTCAAATGGCATCTGTAAGGATACTTGTTCATCCAATCCTGGCTGAGAAATTAATATAATGAGGTGCATGAGACCCAGGGGAGGAGTTATTTGTCTTTTAAGATCACAACCCCAAACAATAATTCTAGGTCTAAATCTCCTAATTTCCTAAAGTATGTTACTGGTTAGCACAGTTAAAGTGCAATGTTTTGGGACAATAATCATCCGGTAATAAATGAACCTGGAGTTGTTCTGGCAAGCTCGGAGTTTGTGTCGTTCATTCATTAGTGCTCAGTAATTGCATATTTAATTAGGACTGTCATGACCTGGAGCTCATCCCAGACAACTTGCTACACTCCAAGCGGGGCTTTCGGGCCCAACGCAGGCAAACTTCACCTCAGAGTTGTGCGTAAAAATCTTTCTGGAGCCACTTGAACCATGTTTGGATATTGAGAAGAAACTCGAATAATCCCAGTGGAGTTTGGGCGGAATTCAAACCCACAGTGCTGGACGCTGCGAGCCGTCATCCTGCCCAGCCTGTCTCTCATCTGGCTTAATTCACACTTTAGTGTTGTACTGTTCACCAGCGTACTCCTGCTAAGCCTCACTAATACCCTCCCCCCCCCAGCAAAACCCTCTCACTGGCCCCTACTGGCTTGGAGAAACATTGCCTCAGCACCCTGGCCCTTGCTATGCAGGCCCCCCTCTCCCGTCCGTGTTCCGCTGTGTCTGTCCGACCTAGCGTAAGGCAAATTCATTTAGACAAGGAGCCTTGGGGAGTTTCCAAGGCAGGAACCAAAGATGATACCGATGTCAGCAAGACCGAGGAAGGCCAGAGAGAACAAGTGGGCAGCTGATTGAACAGCGGACCTCTCTTTTCAACAGATTGCTGACCCCTTGGTCCATCTAACCCAGTAACATGAGCTATAGAGACTGATCAGCTCTAAGAACAGGGGCTTGCATTGTCCTGTCTATATATTGGTATTGGCAGGATTGTTGTGAGTTGTTATGTCTACGTGATTCAACCATTGAGGTCTTCGAATGGATCCCAGACCACACTTCTCACACCTACTCCTAGCTTGACGTATTGAGTTTCTGTTTATACTGAGCTTTTGTTTGCTTCACTACCTTTCAGACAGACATCTGAACTTTGACAGGGTACCTGGAAATAAACATGGTAGTCCAGATCCATCTTTCTTGGCATCCTTGTGTGTCTCAAACCTGTCCTTGCAATGATGGTAGCAACAGATTTGAGTCAGTGGAAGCACCACAGAAACAAGATGAACATTTTATCCTTGGCCTGACCCTGCCTGGAATGGTACAGGAGATCTTTGACATCTAAAAATCCAGATCTTTCCTTTTGGAGCCATGAGTGATGAAGAGTGATTTCAGAGTAGTTATTTCCCACTGATGGACAGATGGTTGAAAATGCTGAAGGGCAAACGATATCCATGTGTTGCATAAGCGTATTGGAGTATGTCACAGGAACTAATAGAAACTTTCTTGAAATCTTGAATGCCTCACGGCCCCAAGGATTTCACTGACTTTGATTGTCACTGTAGAAAAATCACTTTGTTTCTTTAGTACATTTTTTTTGTTGACTACAAGTTAAAACCAGGTATGAGAAGTTGTATTCTAGTGATGTAGATGACACATTGTACCCTGTCTCTTTGGTGCACAAATAAATTCCAGATTGCATGTTCTGAGTGCTTGGTGGACAACTTCCAGATCGTTCCAGTAAGCCAAAGAGCTCTGTGCTGTGACACATTAGCCGAGGTGGTGATGTCTGTCATTCCTCACCCTTTGCTTTACCTAAACGGCTAAGCAGGGTGCTTATATTACGACAGTATCTGGAGCTGACCAGAAGTCTCATGCCTGCCGGGAACCAGAACCAGGCGGCGGCCGATGCAGCACTAATTATAATCTCTCACCTGAGCCGGCGGTAGCCATGGCCTGCACTTGGCCCACGATCCTGTCCCCATCTCCTAGAGGCTGCACATCTGGTCTGGAGAATGGCGCTGGCAGCTCTGGAGCGTTTCCTGTGGGTTACTCAGCCTCCCTGGAGACGGGGCCCGGAAGTCAGCCACGGAATGAATGCATCACGCCTTCTCGGGCCTGAGTGACTCATGCCTTGCCATTCCAGCCGGCCTCCTCCGGCACAGACGACCGTGCCAGGATTTTCACTGGCATGCAATCCCCTTCCTTCCCCCCCCTCCTCATTAGCTATGATGTTTTATTAACATGGGTGGGGGGGGGGGGGCAGTTTATAGGAATGCAATCAGTCAAAGCTTATTAAGCGGCAAGAGAACCCAAACAGGGAATTATGAAATGCTAGGCTGCCACAGGCAGTCGGTTCACATTTGCCCAGTTTGTAATGAGCTCTCCTGCACGTCCAATTCCATTATTTCAATTTACAATTTTTTCACGTTGCGGGATTACACAATCCCCTATGAGGATTTTTCCCTCTCAGGCACAACAGGCTGCACTTTCTCCTATTGCTATTGACCCGCATAATTGCATTGTTTGGTCTTAAATTGGCATGGATCTCCTGGGCAGTGGGAGGTAGAGGAGGCAGGTTGGCACTAATGTTTCGGTGGTGCTATGTAGCTCCCAGCTCATTGTCGGTGATTACTAGTTCTCATTAAGCCTTGTACACAGAAGTCTTCCCCTTACTGCTATTTCTTTCCAGTTTAGTCTCTGCGCTGCCAGTAGCTTGCATGATGAATAACTGGGAGGTGCTTTCTTCATAATAGGACGTTACTGGTACCAGCTTAAACTTAATTGATTCTTTAACCTATACATAAACATTGACAGTTTTACAGGTGCCAGGGTATGAAGTATTGGTAACTATGAACTGAGATGCTTATTGTCTCATTTTAAAGGCATAAGTGCAGTCAAATGCAGCCACCTACCAGGAGGTAATCACCTGCATGATCTCCACCTTAATAGAGGTAGATAGTCTGTGTGAAAAGGAAAGGGATAAGCACAAATCTGTCTGCTTACAGAAACTGTGAACCACATTGTCCTGAGGCAGGGCGCATTACATAGTTCGTGTACCTCTGGAATAACTGCTCAAAATGAATGTAAGCTTAATGGGCAAGTATTACAGCAGCAATCCTCACAGGATCAACGGATGTCTGTATGTTGTTTTGAGCGCCACTGCAACCACAATGGGGACTTTCGCACTGTAAATTATTAGGGGAAAGAACAGAAGAGGTTCAAAATAGTCCACTGTTCATTATGTCCATGTGTTTGGCTTGTCATTTCTTCCTTATACTTCGTTCTTGTGAATTCAGACCGATCATTACGAAAAGAGCCCCACCATGTATTGTGGCTGCCAGAAAACACAGCACGGTCTACTATTAAGAGGCGGGGAAATGGATGTATGTAAAACTGCTGCCCGTGGGAGTATTTGGGTCCACGTTGTTGCAACCACACATGACCTGTTGCCCTGCAATCCGCTCGTCCTAAATTCAAAGCTGGATTGTCTTTGGTCAGAACCAAGGCAGGAATATAGCCTGCTTCCGTGAAGCTGAATACTGAGAAGTATCTTAAATACTTCTGAGTGCCAGCTCCAGTGTAAACAGTCAGTGGTGCCAACAACAATTTTTGCACTTAGAGGGAATTTCATAGGCCTGCATTTGTTATGCTCAATGTCAATGAGTTTGGGAACCATGGAACTATGGGTCAGGACTCAGTGGTTGGGTGTGGTTTCAGGAACTTTTCAGGAACCCCAAACTTACTCATTCTTAAAATTCTGTAAAGGGATTGAATAACAACATGGCCTCGAATGGAACTCTCTAGAAGTGTGTTTCCCAATCTGGTCCTAAGGGACCTGCAGACAGTCCACGTTTTTGCTCCCTCCACTTCTCAGGGAGCAAAGATGTGGACTGTCCGTTAGTCCCTGAGGACTGGGCTGGGAAACACTATTCTAGAAGAGGACCCTCCTAGTCATGGTGGTCCCCTTGTAACCTACAGTAGAGTTCCTTTGAGATTTCTATCTTCTCATTTGTTTTTTTTTTTTTCTTCCCTTTTCTTAAATCTTGGTTTCGATTATTCATGTGTCCCGGTCTGTGAACCAGAGTACTCCTGGACTTTGGCATTTTTTTATTTGCTGCTAGTTCCAGTTACTAATTTAAAATACATTTAAAATGATGGAGACTGGAGTCAGCTGTAATTTGACATTTCTTTCCCTAGGGCCCTCTGGACGTGACATTTACTCAGCCCGTGCGAGCAGCCAATGGGACGAATGGGTGAGTTGGTTCCCCTTTCTTTTTGTGTACGTGCGGTATTTTAAAAGCGATATTATTCTCAGTTGATGACGTAGTTCCAGTGATTGTCAGATTCGCAAAAGACGCTGCCCCCTAAAGAAAAAAAAGGTGTGTCACAATGTGACTGGGGAACGGAAGCTGTCGATGTTGGGGCTTTGTCTTTATATGCGGTTTAATTACAGAAAGGTGTTTCGCTTAAGGAGTTGACTCGATCTGAGAAACACGTCTACTGAAATGCTGGCCAGCAGGATCATTCCAGAATGTTATACAAGACATCTCTTGCCGCAAACCTTGACCGAGCATTGATTAGATTGAAACGGCTTGTTCCTGCGGTGACGCCCAGTAATAAATTACATCACCCCTAGACAGGTCTTTGTTCGTCAATTGGACGTTATCTCAATGGAAAGCCATAATATCTTGGAACAGTATTTTACCACTTCTGGCTTTGAGGAAATAACATGACATGTTAGCCACGTAACATTCTGTCAAGAGTAGATTTTTTTTGTGGAGGGCTGCATTTGGTTACTACAGTACTGGCTCAGATTAGGCTTAAATGAGAATGATAATTGGTATTGTGCAGACACAGGACTGGGGTGCTTTAAGAAAAATATTCTTTGCAAGTTTAATATGATGCATGTAGAGACGACCAAAATTTGAACTTCTGTTGTTTCGTTGGTGTTCTTGGCATCTGGATAGGTGTGGATCCAAGTGTGTAGGGCGCACATAGGTACACATGGAACCACTGTCTCTGACTTTCTCTCAAGTCTGAGGAATGATGTGTCACTCAGGGAAAAACTGTCGCCCACTGGATGTACCTTCTCAGTTCCACATCTGCTAAGAACGTGACGTGAAGCCGCTAACAGCTTTATTATAGAGTGCTGTTTCTGGTTCCTTAAAAAGTTAGCTCAGTGGCGGGGCAAATTCCCCCCCTTCCCTTTCCCAACGCCCCGAGGGGAGGTCCATTTCACAGGATTGTTCGGGGGCCCCAGCCATGTCTCTGTGCCACACTGTTCATTGGTGTGGGGTTCTACGGAAATGCAACGTGGGTCATTAGGAATATTCGTTAACGTGTTAGGTGTGCACAGAATAACATTTCCCTGTGTATCTTCAACATTTAAAATTGTAGTGTTGGCATTGATTTGTCCTCTACCTGCAAATGTTCTTTAACTTGAAGACTGTTGACTTAGGATTCGGACAAGATTGATCGGTTGCACCACTGCATTGTAAATACATATATACAGGTATATGTATGGCTGGTTTACATAGTCTGCATCTTAGATATGGAGTATTTAATCTGTGCTATACGTGCTGTGCTAAACCTGCAAGTTCTTGTTGGTTAGCCAGTCGAACGTGCACTTCCACAAGCCACCAAGCCTCAGATCAGGTCAAAGTTTATCAAATGCATAACAGTACAACATACATTAGCATAGTGTTTTTCAAACCAGTCCCTGGGGACCCCTCCCCACAGACGTTCCATGTTTTTGCTCCCTCCCAACTCCCAGGGAATTGGGAGAGAGCGAAAACGTGGACTGTTTGGGGGGGGGGGGTTACCAAGGACTGGATTGAGAAACACTGCATTAGTAGATGCAGGCAATAAACTGAAAAAAATAAATACATAAAATAGTAATGTAGAAATAAAGTAATGTGTAAATATGTAAAATGTGTGAACTGTCCATACCAATAGTATGATCAGCTATTGAGTAGCCTCACTGCCTGAGGGGAATGTTCTTGCATAAATGGTAATGCATCACTAATAGGGTTAATTATTTATCACCTCGAGCCCTTGCAACGCTGAACAGAAGAATTGCAGCAATTAGTGTAACAATACACTCCAGTGTATTGTTAATTCTATTATTGCTTATTGTGACCCTTTTCTCTACCTGATCTCAATTCAGTCTTTGGGGAAACGTACACATGCTACCACACCCTGTGGCTCTCCCATCCCAGTGACCCCATTTGCTATCCAGAGAAACCTACGGGGACCATTCAGTAGTATGATACACTCCTTCACTCAGTGTACTGGATTGGCCTAGCATGCGGGCTTGGCCAGCAAGATAATAACCCGTTAGACAAAGAAGCTACTATTGGCCACGCCGTAACCTTAGGATTGGTCCTGGCCGGCACACTTGCTCTGCTGATCTCCCACCCTCGCATCCCACATCCTCCACGGCAGCGTTTTTCAATCCTAGATCTGGAAAACCACCATGTTTATTTTCTACCACCCACTTAATTGCATTATTTATAAGTTTTCATTCAGCTGTTGAAAGAATGATTGTCAGATCCCAACTGCACAAAGCCACATCTTGTTGGTTCCAAATCATCTTGCCTTTCAGCCTTTCTAGGTGTTAAACCAACAAGGGCTTGATTTAAATCTTATTATTATTATTATTATTTAATTAATTTAATATTGATTGAATGGAATTAGTATATTCTTCATTTTAAGGTAAATGGATACATATCAGATTTATTATTTATTTGTTTTTCCATAAGCACGTTGCTGTAAAATCCTAAGTTGAAGCTTTTACTCTAACATGGTTTCAGTTGCGTGATTCATTCAGTCAGCAGCTCAAGGCTAATCTAGGAAGATCCAAATCGAGGGGAGAGAGCACTGTAAACAAAGGGCTGAGCACCATGATTACGGCAGGCCACAGGTTATGGGGTGTGGGGGTGGAGATGGGCAGCAAGATGGAGGGAAATTAGCGTGAATTCTATCATTAGGAGCCATCGAGCAAAAAAGTGCTCTTCAGGGAAGAGAGCCATAAGATGACTCAGTCCAATAACAGGAACGGGGACACTGCAGGGAGTGGCAGGGACGGGCTGGCTCTGAATGTGTGCATCATGTCACATTGTTTAAGACGAAGAAAAAGGAGGTGTGGCAAGAATGTCATTTAGAGCAACCTGAAGAACGAACAAGTGAATATCGCGATTATTTGCAGTCTAACCTGCCTTTTAAGAATGGAAAGAAATCTTTCACACTTTTTTATGCAAAGACATTTCTGCTCTCTCTCTCTCTCTTTCTCTGTCTCTCTCTTAAATAATGCAGCCGTAAGATGAAGATGGACTTTATTGATCTTGGGAAAATTCTGGCGCATACAGCAGCGAGAACGGTGCGCACAGACGAACATGCATATAGTGCCAAACAGCGGAAGCGCAAAGACGGTACACAGAGTGCAAACAAAGTAAACGTTGCACGGACAAAAGTACACAAAATGCCCTGAAAAACGGAACATTGCGATACTACAGAAATGAATATTTAAAAAAAAAAATAATAATAATAAATGAGTCCAAATTAAGAAATAAAGACCGACATTCTGAAGAAGGGAGAGGTAATAAAATAGCTAATAAATAGGGTTTTATTTATCGATGCCGCCCGTCCTGCCTGGTGGTGAGCATGCGCTGTGGCTGAGATGGCCTCTTAAGGCATCTGTGCCCTGTAGGGTTCTGACAGCAGTCACAGCCAGAAGTGTCGACGTCAAAGGCACAGGCCCAAGCCCCGGAGGACAGCCGACAGCTGGTGGAGTCATACCACCCACAGGGGATGGCTTCTGGCGGCCTGCCAGACAGCCAGGGGGCCCCCTCTCCTCAGTGGTCAGGTTGGAGACATTCGTCTGTGTATTACCTTGGCAAAACGCCCCAGGATATTACTTTTTTTCCCCCTCATCTCGACTTCGCCTGTCGTCAGCTTTTTACCTTTGCATTGTTCTCCTACAAAGAAAAACAAGTCTCCTCAACTGAAAGAGGCTTTATCATTAAAAACTCGTGAAATGTCACGCCGCGCCTGGAGCGACGGCGGTTCTGAGAAGTTTAGGAGCTGGGTTCCGTCCGAGTCGAACGGGGCCCGGATAAAAAGCAGGAGGTTAGCGGTAGCGAGCGATGCCAGGGGGCGCACGGCCTGTGTGTTTGTCCTCCACCTCCTCGTCTTGTCTGGACTTGTGCACTAGCTAACCTGGGCTGTTAGCCCAGGGCTCCCAGAATTTAGTTTTTTCTGGTTGTTACAGCAGCAGTTCATGATGTAGGTAGGGGTCCCAGTGACGACACTAGCCCAGGGACCCCCACCCCCTAAATTCAGCCCTGTTCACTTCTGTCCTTCAATGGGCAGCTGGGTAATATGGAGGAGTAGACATGGGGACAGGTTCAACATGCGGCACGGCACCCGGTGACCCTGGAACGTGCCACACTGGTGGCAAGAATATATCATCCGTTTAAATCGCCGATTAAGACTTAAGAACTGAAACTAATCTTGAGGCATGTTTGCTGATATAACCTCCATTACATAATTCCCACATTCATTTTCCCTATAATACAATTTTATCCAAAACCTATTATCTTATCAAAAACCCTGTGATTCCTTATATACATTTTCTGGTCTGTCCCTCTTATCACCCAACCACGCTGTATGTGTATCTTCATGGTTTCTCCCCTTAAATCCACGTCAATATATTTATTTAGCAGTTTTTTGTTTTTTTTTGTCTGTGTGTGATTCGGTCCTGAGAAATTCTCTGGCAGACTTCTTGAGTAAACAGATTTATTTTCGGATGGAAGGTCACAGGGCAGCGTCACAGTTGCTGGATTCCCATTTTCCCACCGTTCAAATCGGAAGCCCACGCTCACTCCAGGATTCCGCTGGGTTGCTTTTGACTTCCCCTCACTTAAGCTTTGGATCTGACAGGAGTTTTGTTTTGAGTAATCCCACTTACGTTTTTTTTATGTCGTGATTCAAGGGTGTGGGGACTGATAAGGTTTGGTTACGTCACCTACTGACTGCTGGTTTTTAACTAAGGTCCATCCATGAATATGTCAGAATATGTGTCAGTTCACTAACCGTTTCATATTTGGCTTTTCCTGTAATACCAAGAAGGAAAATGACCCTGGAAATGTAGACGGATAATCCTAGTCATGCCACCGCACACCAAGTCCCCGCTCTTAGTATACGAACAGGAAATGGAGACCTGACATCGCTCAGATTCTTCGTGGGTGTGTGCAGGGTGGAGCCTCGCCGCTAACATCAGACGGAGAGCTTTCAAAGAGTCGTTGTGATTGACCTAGTCGCACTCAAGGCCAGCGCTGGCCGAAAGCTGAAGGCTCTGAGGATAGGTCATGTGGAAACATCTAATCGGTCAGACTGACCTGATGCGCATTGTTTGAAGCCAGTCCCAGATGTGGAGGCCCGTGGATTCAACTTTGTGGTACATTTAGCACGTGTGACTTCTCAACGGTTGTTGGTGTAATAGCTGACCTTTTCGTCTCTCCTTTCTGGATTAAACAGAACTCAAAATAAGGGAGATCGGTGAATGTTCTTCCCATCGTTTGCCTCAGAGGAGATCTGCTCCCTTTTCGGGGAATGCGTGTTTGCTCTCGTTCACACGTCACAGCGCGCCGCGTGCCCACTCACTCGGTTTTCTGTTTCGGGCCCCCCAGATGGTTGTAGTTAGCATGGCAAGGCTTCACGGCGTGACGTTCACATCTGGGCCGCAGAGCTCGGTCCGCCTCACTTCCGTAAACAAACCACATTATTCATTTTTTTCCCCCCTTACTTAAATTCCCCAGCCCCCGCTTTCTCCATGGGTTAGATTAACGTGCTTGGAATTTAATGCTGTTTTCCCCCCATTGGTGATTAGCATCTAGCACCCGAGCAGAGCTCATGCCTTCGCAAAACAAATTTACCGGAGTATTGGAGTGGAACAACTCGAATTAAATGCATATTTGTTGTAGTGCTAAAATTAAAAAGAAAAAGAGCCTAAAGAGGGAAAACATGTTGTTTGCCTTGATTGTTAGACGACTTAATGAAATGGGGCAGCCATGGACAGGGGGGTGCTGATTCTAGAAAGGAGGAATCGGGACCAGTGATAGTGGAAGGTGGTGTAAGATCAGCAGTAGTGTCTCTCTGTAAAGCAGGCATTAGCTGTACGGCTAACAGAGGCATTAGTCTCTGGGCCATAGCTACGAGTTTCTGTCAGCCTTAATAATTTAATCCCTGTACCCCCCCCCCCCCACCTGAAACTCACTTCCCCATTAGCCGTGAGGCCTCTGCTTTGACCTTAGTGGTGTTGTTCTAGCCGGCGGTCCACCTCAATTTGTTTTCCTTTTGGAACATGACTTTCCAAGATGGCTCCCTAAATATTGCACGATTAGCTCCCAGTTGTTAGCTTTTTATACATCACACGGTAGATGGATACAAAGTGCCGTTTAGCTAACACATTGCGCACAAAATAAGCAGGACCTGCATAGCACCATGCAACTCATTTCTCGGTGCAAGAGTTAATATTTTTGTATACGTTTAGTTTCACTCCTGTCCACAATTCACACAATTATATATTGTTCCCATGACCTTTCTGGGGGGGAAAATAGTATATCGACTCCTGCTCCTTCGCGGTTTCAATCAAGTTTCGCTCAGATGTGGACAGCGTTACGTGGACAGGAAAGTACTGAAAGGTCAGCTGGGCCCCCATCTTGCATGGGCCGCATTCCCAAGATCTCCACTGGTCTGACCTCTCTTGTTAGGTAACGACGTTAAACTGCTGACAAGGGAATTTTTAAAACAAAAGGAGGGGAAAGCCCTTCGCGACCTGCCTGTACCAGTTTTATTAGTCAGCGTGAGTCAGGGCTAGAGTCAGACGCTGGATGCACAGCACCAGTGGTGGAATGTGACTGTAGATTCTCACTGCCCGCCAGACTGTAGCTGTAGATTTTCTCTGTCTGGCATGAAATACATTACCCCTGTCTGCCCCTTCATGTGGATGCCTACAGAGGATCCATTTTTGTTTGTGTCTGTGTGTGTCTATAAATAGCCATATGACTTTGCGACCCCTCTCTCTCCCTCTCTCTCCCTCTCTCTCCCTCTCTCGTGCATATATATATATATATATATATATATATATATAATATAAAAAAAAATAAAAATGTATGTGTAGATTGCCTTTTAGGATTAACGACCTTTGGGGCCAGCTGGCATCATTTATATGGGTTGATGGTACAGATTTTATCCCCCCCCCCCCGTCCTTGAACCAGACCCCCCTGAAGTATACCAGATAACTCCCCACAAGCCTGAGAAGAAGAGTTTTTAGTGAGGGAGATCTGACAATCTTTAAGTAATCCCCCCCACCAAAGCTACCCAGACGCTGCTTCAGGGATGCACTACTGAATACATCGGGAAAATAGCTCAGGAGAGTAGCTGGAATGGGCACCGTACCACGTCGGACACACTTGGAGTGCGTGCGTGCCACCCCGTGTGATGCAAGGGTCCTCGGCAGTCCTCTGGCGGGGCTCCGCGTGGCGTCATCAGAGCTCCCGTGTAGCGTTTCCCTGCCGTGACGCCTGCGAGTGCTGGGCCCTGGCCGTCTGCGTAGCTGCTTTAATTAGAGGCTGGCGCAAATCCGCAGGGCGCTGCTGGTGCTGCTGTGTCTCTGTAAAACGCAGGCGCACGCAGACACACACACACAGACACACAGACACACACACACACACACACACAGACAGACACACACACACACATGCCAGCTGGATCCTCAGGCCCTTTTTACGACCACTTAGCCGTGCTGTAATTATTCAATGGTCTGGATTCATCGATAATGTGAAGCTGTCCCAGCATAAGACCTATAATGTTCTTGAATTAAAGGCTGCAAATTTCAGGATAACCGCTGTACTGTGCCATACTATGGCACGAGAGACGATTGACTGAACGAAAACACAAAGCGAGCTCAGCCGAAGTGGCTGGCTGGATCCGAGTAGCCGGCTGCATAGGCTTGGTTTACTTGTCCATATCCCGTGGCTTGACCTTCCCCAGGGAGGGACGTCTCGAACGCAGGGCGCAGCAGATGAGTAAATACGTAAATTCAAACAGCTGTGACCAGTGGAAATGGTCAGAAAGCTTGCCCTCGTCTCCTGGAATCGGTGGAAGGCCTGCGTAGTTTAGATGGGAAGATAATCAAATAATCATATAAGCAAATGACCAGCTACCTTCATAAGGATGCTAATGGAACGTGGAGCAGCTTCTTCCAGACCACCGGCATCAAAAGATTACTTCGTCAGGATAAACATGTCCAATGTAAGGTTGGGTAGAATGAAGTCCCTCCTTTGTCTCTGTCTTTTTTTTTCTTTTCTTTTCTCTTCTTTGTGAAGAGCCACAAACCCAAGATTGTTTCCGTGGGGAGCTGACAGCATCGCTCGCCACGCCACAATGGGCTGCTGTTTGGCCTAGCTTTCAGACGTTGTGGTGTCTGCCGTTAACTCGTAAAGCCCGTAGAGTGTATCGCGGCCCTCACCATCAGCATGGCCTCTTGAAAGAGGAGGGGAAAGAAACCAAAACAACAGAGCCGTGCTGTTTAAAATTATTTCAAAACGTTCTCTGATGTTACTGAGATATTTTTCTTGATAATAATAAAGAGAAAAATTTCCATACTGCTGAATTCTTTTCACCTGGGTGTTTTTTTTTTCTTTCTTACAGTCAAAACAAGACAGAAATTGCCCTCTGTTTTCTTTGTGTGTTCATTGGAGGGTAGTCGTCCTGCGTCTACATTTCACGGTTATTTTAGGTTCATACCCATTGGCAGCCAAACGGATAAAGCAGGGCCAAGGCGTGTACAGTACTTTCTGCGTGAGTGGCCAGCAGAGTCTGATTTGGGGGGGGGGTCAGATCAAAGGTTGAGGGTTTCCGTGGGGATTAAACTTGTGTCTCCTCTCACAGCCGGTCAGATGTTCAAGAGGAGATGTTAAGTCTGATCATCGAGAAGTGCAAGATGGGCCTGGAGAGTGATCCGGAGCAGGTTGTCAAAGGTATGGCCAGTTCATCGCTTTGTCACAAGACACGTTATTTTCATGTACCTTAAAAATATTTTGGTCCATATAGATAAAATCTTTACATATTCTTCTTGTCTGTGTGTGTATGTGGTCCAGGGATACATTTTATTGTGGGGACCAAATGTCTCCACAATGTGACAAAAACCTGTTATTTTGACATTGTAGGGGGCATTTTTTCGGTCCACACAAGGGGCAATTCAATTTTATAATAATCTGTGACTGCAATCAAAAAACTAAAAATGCCAAAAGTCTCATATTTAGTTTGGTTACTTATGGTCAAGGTTAGGGCTGGGTAGGGGTTAAGGTTGTCATTGATGGGATTAGGGTTTTGTTCATAGAAATGAATGGATGGTCCCCTCAGAGATATGAGTACAGGTTGTGTGTGTGTGTGTGTGTGTGTAAATAATGAATTGTTCACTGTTGATTTCATGATGATCATTTATATTACTATATTACTATAGTGTAAACTGTAAACCACTCTTTGTAGACAACACAATGCTATATTTTCCTCTGTAATTTAAATGCTGTGTAGGTGAATTTCTTTCCACACGTGAGATTTCCATTGGTTCTTTAGCAACTAGCTTCCATTTAACGATTATAATGCCCCGTCTCTTCCAAATGAGTTATGTCTGGTTCTGGACCTCTGCCCAAATGCTAAATGTGACAGACCCCACAGAGTCTCGCCTGTCCGTTGCTAGCCAGCAGCCGACTCTAAAAGTGCTCCAATAGAGGACGAGAGTGCATTCCATCCCCAGCCATGTCTAGACTCTTCATGAGGGTGGCCGGTGTGATGGACAGACTTGTCGGCAACCTTGATTTCAAACATCCGCTAATCGCTCTGAAAGTTATCAATGCATGATCTAATGGCCTATCTGTCTGCGGGCCGGTTTCGTAAACGTCACCACAGTCACACGAGCAGCCCAGGGTGGCAAAGCCACATGCCTTCCTGACCTTTTAATAAGTGCTCAATGGAAATACTTCTATATGCCTACGTTTCCCCTATTTGTCCTCAACCAATGAAGCAACCAAAAGGGCACTGGCATGACTTTTGTGGCTGCTTTGTGTGTAACGTTTCAGTTTGAAAATTCTAGAGGACCCTTCAAAATTCCATATCTTCTGTTTGTCAGAATCCCAAGGGCAATTTGCTAAACCAGAGCATGACGAATAGACTTCATTTGCTATATATAGTAAGATGTCCGGTGTAATAAGATGTGCTACTGCTTTCGTGTAAAATGCAGAATGTGCTGTGTCATAATGATTAATATATGGTTAATCTTAGTTCTGGGGAACATACATTTGTTTTCCCGGGTGATAAATAACTTTTGCATGGACTGCTGAAAGAAAGCATTGCCGTTGGACGCACACAACCCCCCCCCTACAGTATGGGGCTGTTTTGAAAAAGGCCAGTCATGGAAAAACAGTGGAAAACTCACAACTGCAGCTGCATTTCCAGAAATGGGCAAACAAGTTGAGCTTCATGTCAGGGAGGGTATGCTGAGGTCAAAGGTCACAAGTGAAACAAATTAATCGCTGGCCCAGACTCCCTCAGGAGGCATTAGTGGGCAGTAAGATGGGACACAGGCAGAGCCTGCCGACCCTCACTCAAGGCAGCTGGGCTCTGTCTACCTCTGTCACGGGCCTCGGGGAAGAGCAGCTGCCAGCAGTGTTAACCTCATCTGCTAACGCAGATTACCACTGTCATAAACACGAGTTGTTAAAGGCTGTGCAATTAATTAACACCGAGTGCAATAATGAAAAACTGTCACAAAGCAGTGACCTTGCACATGCTAGGTACCTCAGAACCTCATTCTCCCATTTATTTTCCCATTTCTTATACCCCAAAATAAGACGTCAGACAAAAGATGCCTACATGATATATTTGTATAGAAAAAAGTAACCCTTTAAGCTGTCCTATCATTATAAAATTCTGTCATCTATATAATAATAATTATAGATACCTTCATAACGGTAGGTATATGAATTAATAAAGCATTAAATATTCATAGCCATATTTATAATGCATTCATTAAGCATTATAATGTTATGAATGTGTTCGTAGTTACTCATAGGCATAGAAAGTTTTACCAAAAAAAACTTGAAAAATGTTCCAAAAATTCATATGTGTAATTTTCTCATGAAGACCTCAACCAGTTAATCCTGTCATTCTACCAGTTCCACTGTTATATGCTTGAAAACAAACCCTACATTTAGTCTGTTCCAGTTTTAACACATGAGATCAGGAAACCACAGAATTCTCATGGCTATCAACGACATAGCTCTGCAGCGACAGAAACCCTGCAAACATCCTCGACCGATTCTACAATTCAGAAACCCTCCAAAATGGCTGCCTAGACAACAGTTACCTTGATAAACATCACATTTTTTATGGAGGCCACATATGGTGTAATCAGATAAAAAAATAATATAAATATTGAAGATTACTTGGGCAACTGTTCCTGTTTTTCAAAGATCTTTCCCTTGTACTTCCAAGATATTATAAAGGTTTCAAAGTCTTAGTCTATCCATCTGTGCTGAATAGCTTGATTTAAGGTTTCAGTGATCCAAAGCCAGCAAGACTAGGGTAGAACGCAACAGTTCATCACAAAACAGTCACACAGATGTACAATCACACATACAATAGACATGTCACCAGTTCATATCATCTTTGAAGCTTGCAGCGAAAGGGGAACTGCGCTGCCTGGTGAACGGAACTGTGAAACACGTGCAAACACGTGATGGGTTCAAATCCCTGAGCACCACACTTAGTCCAAAACTCCAGCCCTGATTTTCGAGTCAGGAGCCACTAAGTGTGTCCTGTCAAAGCTAGAACAAGTTCTTTCCATTCAGTCAATCCTGACAAGCAAAACAACCAGATAATCACCAGTGAAATTAGAAATATGAATCCATCTGTATCACTCGCCCACAATTTAATGTGCATCTCAGCCATAGTGGAATATTCATCACCAACCATACAGCTAAATTTACATAAAGGAAGGAAGAAGATGACTGGCAGATTGTTTCGCTTTAGGACACTGAGACTAAGGATTCCTATCATTTCCTGCGGCCTTATGTTTCAGTATTTACGGATGTGATTCACAACATTACTGTAAGGGGCAAGCGGATCTATGTAACTGATGCCCGTAGAAACCACTTGGAAGGAACGTGGTGTCCCAAGCGTTTCCCCAAAGTGGAAAGAAGCAACATTTTACTTGTTAATGCCATTGTTCAATGCCAGTGTGACACAGATGACACAGATGACACAGATGAGGTCATCTGATGAGACACACAGATGGCCGAGGGCCTTAATTTTACTTTCACTTGTGTGCAAGACATTTCATCCATTGACTTGTTAAATTCACATCCATGCAATTTCTGTCTACTTTATATTTGCCCGTTTCTGTTATCATTCGTCAAATAAAATGCTATAAGTAAGTGTTCAGTCTTTCACTGAATGCTCGCTTATAAATTGACGGTGTTTGCCAGACCAGCCATTGAGATCCCCTCCCCTAATCGAGTGCATTTTTTAGATCAATATATTGTATTTTTAAGGGCATTTGTGTTCGGTCATTGTTCAGTGATGGTAAAGCATCTTGGAAAAACTCAGAGACAGATAATGTTTCGCTAAGCAAGATAAAACTTTCGAGCCTGTGCTTTAAAATCAATCACGGGGGGGGGCATCCGACTGATCGTATTCCCGAGAGGGATCCGTGACTTTGCCGGATCATTTTCACCATCCCTTTCTGTGGCCACCTGGTGATTTTCATGGGATTTCCGGCCAGGCCCCTGCAGGAAATGAGCTGACCTGCCGACTAACGGCAAGCGGCCGTCACAGTGCGCTGCAGCAACGATGGACGAAGATGCCGCCCTGGCCCAGTTCAGCTCGTGCTCCGCCAGGCCTCCCCATCCACTCGCGAGGCGGCCGCGTGGCCTGGAGCTCGAACATCATGAGCCCGGGGTCCTTCTCTTAAGTGCCGGATTTCAGCCGCAGATGAATTTTCAATATATGACCACTTATCTGTCGTGCGTGAGAGTATCTGCCTCTTGAATGATGAAAACATTAACAAATATCGAATCAGCAATTTCACTGAGAATCATCAGAGATGCGTTAGTGGTCCCTAAGCAGGCTTTTAAAAGCTAAGCACCTAATCACAGGATTTGCCTGCCCCACTGGGCAAAGGCCTAACAATCGTTCTTTGATTATTGGAACTAGGAAGGAAGTCAGCCATTTCTACATTACATTCAGCATTTTTAATGTTGCTTGCCCTTGACTAGTCTCAGGGATACAGTAATGTTCCTGATTATGTTCAGGCATGGGGCACCAACTTTAACAACTCCTGTCTCTAAAAGGCTCACATTGATTTGGCTGCCATAGGTTTATGTCTTTGCAGAATCCAAATAACTCAAATGTCCACCAAGCTGTGGTGGAAATAATAGGATTCCCTCCTTTTTTTTAATCATCGGAAGACTGAAGTAAATGTAAGAAGAAAATGTAAGAGCCGTTCTGGTTACTCACAGGCCTATATTTTGTCACTTATGGATCTTTGGTTCTGCGGTCCCCAGACGGTGCTAAAGAAACGCTCTCTGAAATGTCCCGAACAAGGAAGAGCAGAGGCAGAACCGTTTGGAGTTTGGCAGCAGTAGACCTAGATGCTAGATTCGCTCACTTGTCGTTTGACCTCTTCATTGGACGAATCGCACACCAGGAATATGCTATAATGGTAAAGCAATTAGTATGAATGTACAATGAAGTACATAATACCGTTACTGTTCAACAGATAAAAAAAATTGATTAATAATTGATTAATTGGTGTTGCAGCTTAAAACTAGACTGCCCCCTTGCCTCTATTATTCAACCCGGGTTGTTATCTTGTACACGTTTGACAGTAGAGGACACAGTGTCTGGTCCCACATACAGTCATTCTCATGCAGCCAATTGCTTTTCCCATAAAGGCGTGACTAGTGCTGGCGGACAAAACAGCGCCGGCCCACCGCCAGCCAATCCCCGAGCAGCCACAGTGACCTTTGACCTTTCGCTGTAATTGGCTTCCCAGCTGTTCTCCCCTCTGGCGAAGGGAAATGTTCAGCATGCAGATGCTAAATCGGGGTCATTTCTTACACGTAGCGATAAATTGATGTAGCAGCAGCTCTGCTGTTTATTTATGTTTTTAACTTGGATCCGAGATTTTTCTGCATTCTGTATTTTTGAAAACTATGTGTAAAATGGCTAGAATCGTGCTTTTTTTTGTATAGTTGGTGACGGGATTGGATTGTTTATAGAGTCTGCTGCTCTGACTCAAATATAAATGTTGTGGTGTTAACTAAAGTTAAGTTACATGAGGGCCTTCTGCTAAATCAGCGTTTTTTTGGGGGTTTAAAGCTGTAATTAGTGGCACTCCTGCCTATATGCTGGTGGTATTATTTTTAAACACTCTCTCATGCGTCGTAATGACCTTTGCATCTGCTGCGTTCCTTATTGCAGCGCCAGGCAAAAGGCCCTGAAATCACAGCACTCGTATAATCACACTTCTACTAATCAAAGTGAACTCGCCACACTCGCCAGATTTCAATTTTTTTTTTTTTTTTAGCGGTCGTGTTAAAATGTTATGACACAAAACCAAACATAGCTACTCTTGCAAGCTAGTAATAGATAAACTTGACTAACTGAATCGTGTTTATCAGGTATGATCTAATTTGCATTTTTTACTATCAGAAACTAAACATTACCAAGGCCCAGCTGCATTATCTGTAAGAGGTTTGCCGTTGTTGAGCTCTAAACTTGAGATATGCACTGTGAACTCAGTTAATTGAACAAAGGCTCTTTAGTACTCTGTTGATCCGAATTATTCATTTGATGAAGTTTGTTTTGTTGAATTTCAAGCGAGACAGCAGAATACGTGTGAGCGTGCTCTCTGTGGACCTTGGCTTCTGTTCAGTGGCCCCAGGCGTGACCGACGCGTGTGGCTGTGTCCCGGCAGGCTGGCTGTACCGGGAGGCACCGGGGAGCTGGATCAGGCAGCAGCGGCACTGGTTCGTCCTGACCCACGACTCGCTGGACTGCTACAGCAGCTCGGAGAAGGGTGCCCGCCGGCTTGGCACCCTGGTCCTCACCAGCCTCTGCTCCGTCGCCTGGCCCGACAAGCAGACGTACAAGGAAACGGGTGAGAGCCGCCAATGCACGTGGCTGGAATGTTTTCCGGCACCGTTTCTTTGGGCCGGGATTGTAGAGGGCACGTGGGCCGGCCTCCGGAGGGGCATGGGGGAAGCCCAATTCCTTTGGACTTCTGAAACAGTGACCTCAACCCTATTTGTGTCACAGAAAGCCAGTCTGGCTCCTGCCATGCTTCCTTGACAAGTCAGCAGTGGAATGAGGATGACCTCACGGGGATCCCCCGTTTACACATATTATCGTAATATTCATTTCGTAATAATCAATTTCAAGCGAGACAGCAGAATACGTGTGAGCGTGCTCTCCATGCATCCTGGCTTCTGTTCAGTGGCCCCGGGTGTGAGCGACGCGTGCGGCTGTGTCCCGCAGGCTGGCTGTACCGGGAGGCTCCTGCAGCCGGATCGGGCAGCGGCAGCCGCATATGCCGACACTCAATAACGTTTACTTGAACAATTCAAAGTCAAACCTATTACAATTCTGACGTCTCATCGAGCAGCTACATCTCCTTCCGCATGTATGCTTCCTCGTACGTACATAGTGGACACTTGGCATGCATAGCAGGTGTCCACGAGGCAGGTCGTACATCGCTATGTACATGGAGTCGACAGGCGTAAGTGCAGCTAGGCTGAGCTTCCAGTGTGAGCAGGACCTGCACAACAACCGTTAACAAAGAAGACCTAATAAGGGCCAGAAGTGCGACATAAGAGCAACAGGTTAGGAGGGATTCATGGAATGTAAGTGTTTGTGGTTTGGAGAAATCCTGTGTCAGCACTTTGAAAGAAGGTCCCTGTCCAAAGCCCCCCCCCCAGAAGTGCACACACCTGCACCCTGTCCCCCCCCTCATCTCTCCATTACTAAGTCAGCGCCCGCCTATGCGTGGCTGCCGCTTAAGGCACCTCCAGCTGCCGGTGATCCACGTTTGCCGGTAAAACTGACGGCAGCAAGTGGGACAGCCCAGGAAACCACAGGCCACATGTGCAGACAGGAGCTTGGCCATGAGTCACGTTTCCATTCCTGAGCAGAGCCCGTGGTGGCCTGTGCCACATTGTAACACTGCTGCTCCTCCAGTATTAAATCTGTAAACCAAAATTTTGTTGCAACTAACGTGTATTAGCGTTGCTTGATGCGTAAAGGACTCTCGTCCAAGGACCAAGCTTTACTGTGTCCTGATCCTGTTCCTCTCTTTGCTTTGCCCCCCCCCACAGGGTACTGGAGCTTCACAGTCTATGGGCGTAAGCACTGCTATCGGCTCTACACCAAGCACTTTAACGAAGCGGTGCACTGGGCCTGCGCCATTCAGAAGGTCATCGACAGCAAAGCCCCTGTGGAGACGCCCACCCCGGTTCTCCTCAGGGGCATTGAGGGGAGGACCCCCGGCCCCCCCCCCCCCCCCCCCCAAAAGCCAGCATCATGCAAAGATGTTGTGAGTGTGACCCGTTACCTCACTCTGTATCCCACCCCAGGGGGGAATATTATTAATTAATATTAGATTGAATGAGACACAAATCCCAGCTATGGACATGACGCCCCTGCCCCGTTTTGGGGAGAGAACCTGGGCCCTGTCAGTACTCTACTCCAGACCATAGCCTATCTCATCTGTCCAGTGATGTACTTATCCTGTGAGAGTTGCTTCAGTAATAATTTAGGATCCATTATGGCAACACTTTACTTGAAGCAGTCTAGACAAGGGTGAGATGTAACCATCATAAGAATGACATGACACATATCATGCACATTAATGACACATTATTGATGTTTATGATTGTTGTCATAATGTGTTATTCGGTTTTTGGAACTGAATGACACATTATGACAACAGTCATAAACATCAATGATGTGTCATTAATGTGCATGATATGTGTCATGTCATTCTTATGTACACTGCTTCAAGTAAAGTGTTACCTAGATTATGTGTATAACACGGTAGCGTATGTTTTTTGGTGCTGCTTGCTTCTGACAGAGAGGTTAAGTGCATTCAGCTGTGTTTGGCTTCCCTGGGTAACAGGCCTGCTCCTGCAGATATGTATGGCTATGCCTGTTTGGGTCATAAGTGCATAGGGGGGTGTGCACTTCTCCCTCCTGGCTCCATGGGGCAGCAGCATAGCGGTTTATGAGCTTCCCCCTCAGGCCCCAGCCAGAAGTGCTCACAGCTCTGTGTGTGAAGAAGGCACAAGCTGAAGGAGGCGGAGCTGTGTGGCAGGCCGGCCCCTTGGCAGAGACGCCATCCCGCATGACCCCCCACGGAATGCTGTCACCATGGCAACAGCAGGAGGACCAGCAGCTGGGCAGTTACAGCTGCAGCAGGAACCCCTCAGGGTCTCACCCAATGAGGAAAGAGGCTGC
Source organism: Cryptomyrus ogoouensis (assembly GCA_025773925.1). NCBI lineage: Eukaryota > Metazoa > Chordata > Actinopteri > Osteoglossiformes > Mormyridae > Cryptomyrus > Cryptomyrus ogoouensis. The sequence goes on along the minus strand of JAOYFF010000046.1, from coordinate 13,288,223 downwards.
CTAGAGATGAATGGGGGGATTTCAGGTAGTGCAGGGCGATAGCATGACTGAGTGAGGCACTAACTGACCAGGCAAAGTGCTTTCCTGACTGGGCAAGGCACTAAATGACTGGCAAGGTGCTAACGGTCCAGACAAAGCGCTAACTGTCCAGGCAAAGCACTACGTGTAACTGTCCAGGCAAAGTGCTACTAGACCAGGCAAAGCGCTAACTGACTGGGCAAGGAGCTAACTGTCTGGGTGAGATGCTAACTGTCTGGGTGAGATGCTAACTGACTGGGCGAGGAGCTAACTGTCTGGGTGAGATGCTAACTGACTGGGTGAGGTGCTAACTGACTGGTAGAGGTGTTAACTGGACAAGCAGGTACAGAAAATGAGAAAAAATCATTAACCACCGACAATATGGAACACTAAACAAAAGAATGCTACAGTTAGATTAACTAAAAATACTATACTGGATAACCAAGATGTTCCCACACCACTGATTTGAAAGTGCCCAGGTGCTCTGCTATCTCAGGATTATTATCTTGAGCTAATAACTAACCTAGATTTTACTGCAGCATGATTACTCAATTATGTCAGTCACCAAAATAGTCGCATGACATATGCAGTTGGAAAGCAGTAAAATAGGTGTAATGTGTGAAGTTAACAAAATATACAGTTGCCCTAACATTAACTAGAATAATAATTTCTAGATTCACTTGTGTTATAGTGTTAAATGTGAAATGAAAAAATGAGTTTTGTAACATTAATAATGTAATTCAGAGCTCAACAGGCTGCACCTGTGGCAATGGGCTAGGGTTCCATTTCTGGGATACTACGGTCCTGTATTCCAGAACTGCAACATGAGATTGTAAACGTTTGTATTGCAATTTCAGTCTCAGTTTCAGAACCATTACACCACTAGTTTTTTTATTGTAAGCATCAAGATAAAGTAAATAAATAGGTTAAGAGGATCATTTATATTTATTCATGAATTCATAAATAGACAGGTTAATGATAATGTTAATACGGGTCAAGCCTAATCCACAATGCAATTTTAATAATAAAAAATAATGCATTAAATTTAAAGGCACCTTTCAAGGCACTCAAGGACACCTTACAAAACACAGCCAACACAATATGCATGCATACTTCAACATCTGTACATATATGCATGCATACAAATATTCAAAATTACCATAAATCAAATCAATTAAAAGCTGCCTAGGTAGGGAAATTAAAGTGAATAGGCAATTGTATAAAGGTGAGTTTTAAGACAAGATTTGAATGTAGAAAGACAGTCGGTACCATGGATATCAGGAGGAAGAGAGTTCCAAAGACAGGGGGCAGCATGACTAAAGGCCCTGAACCCCATGGTGGTCAGGCAAGAAGCAGGCACAATGAGGAAGGTGAACTGGGGGGGGGGGGTTTGAGAGTATGGGAGGGGGTATGGATATGCAAAAATCAGAGTGATATGGAGGAGCCAGATTATGGAGGACTATGGAGGTTAACAGTAAAATCTTGATTTCAGTACAATATCTGACAGGAAGCCAACCACATTACTGAAGAACAGGAGTGATGTGTGCTATGGAAGGGGTCCTAGTAATAATACAAGCAGCAGCATTCTGAACCAACTGAAGCTAATGGAGGAGCTTGAGAAGGAGACCAGACAGGATGGAATAACAGTAATCAGTACGAGATGTGACCATAGCATGTACGAGAATAGCAGTACTAGAAGGTGTGAGAGACAAACAAAGGCGATTAATATTATGGAGGTGAAAGTATGAGGACTGAATAATATTTGAATATGTGGTCTGAAAGAAAAAGGACTGTCAAGGATGACACCCAAACTCTTGAGGAGAGTGAGATACTACAGAGCTATCAACTGCCTAAGAAAAACGATCAAGTTTGGCAAGAGTAGAATTTGTGGCTACAAGAAGAACCTCAGTTTTATCCTTATTAAGTTGGAGAAAATCGGCGGCAAACCAAGTTTTAATCTCTGATAGACACTCTGAGGGGGAAGTGGGTGGAATAACAGAGTTAGGCTTGGTAGAAAAGTAGAGCTGGGTGTCATCTGCATAACAGTGAAACAGTATATAAAGTTTCCTAAAAAAGTTTCCAAGCCGTAAAAGGTAAATGATGAATAAAAGAGGCCCCAAAACAGAACCCTGTGGAACACCCCTAGCAACTGGAACAGTCTGAGATCTCAGAGTCGCACAAACTGAGTACAACCAGAAAGATAAGAGATAAACCAGCTAAGGGCATAATCAGTCATTCCAATAATAAATCATTAGTAATTTTAATCAAAGCTGTTTCTGTCCTATGAAATGGACAATATGCAAACTGAAACTGTTCTAATACATTGTTATCACTATGATGAACATGCACCTGTGTTGCAACTTTTTTCACAAGAATTTTAGACCAAAATGGTAGATTTGAAATTGGTTGAAAACTATTCAAATTGTTGGGATCAGCACCAGGATTTTTCAAAATAGCAGCAGTTTTGAGACATCAGGGAAGTGTAAAGTACTCTATTTCACTATCCACCAAGAGGTTCCTGGCCTGAAAAAGGTTGAAGACAAACCAGCCTACCCAGAAAAAGCATATATGTGATGCTTTGATCTTTTGAATAAAGCCTCTGAAGAAGACGACACATTCCATTCCCCACTGCATACTGGGAGTCCTCATCTGTCATGGGAGTTCACATAAGTTCATCTTGGATGGGAGGTCATGTGACCGAAAACCCTAGATGGAATCCACCGGAACTGGAAAACCATTTTGCACCATTGTGCACAAGAGGCCACAGTTAATGTACAAAAGCAAGTAAAGGAGTGTCAGGCATCACGCAGGAGTCAGACAGCCCCACCCTAAGGCTTGCTGCACACACGAGAACTTACTGAATGGTTAAGTTTCTGTTGGGTTTCTATCTGGATTTGAGAACTCCAGGCTTTGATAGATTAAATCAAATAACATGATTCTTAGAAAACCACATGTTTTCTGGTTCTCAATCTAGGCATCTGTTCTTTGGACAATACTGGCCTTAAGGAACTCCTTAATTGTGGTTATAGTACAAATATCATTCCACTAACTGAGTAATCAAAATTGTAGTGGAGCAAGAGGGTTCAAACTAAAGGCTGTGGAGTTCTTCCTGTCACCTCTAGGCTGTGCTATTTCTCAGTTGAAAGCTGTAAGTAACTGGTGGTTAATTATCTGTGGCTTCCACAAGGCTGAACTGTGCGTCACAGAAACCAAATGGCCATCCACACAGGTGGAGTTTACTTCAAAGCAATTTTCCCAGAAACACCAGTGCTTTAGCTGCTCCATAACTGACAACCACTGGGTTCAGATACTTGGTGCGAGTTCGGGCAGCTTGAATGCAGGAAGGTCTTCTATGTGAGGCTTAGGTTGTGAAGAAACACCAGAAAGTATTCTGGATGTCCCAGATGTCCGCTGACAGCTGGACCTGCAGCTTGTAGTGAACCAGCTCCTCCTTTGTGACCCTAAAGATGACAGTGTCAGCAAGCTGGCCGAAAAGGAGATGCCAAAAGTCTTGTATTTCGTTTGGTTACTTGTGGTTAAGGTTATAGCTGGGTAGGGGTTAAGGTTGTCATTGCTGGGATTAGGGTTTTGCCCATAGAAATGAATGAATGGTCCCCACAAAGATATGGGTACAGGTCTGTGTAAGTGTGTGTGTGGGGGTGGGGGGCTTCTCCTTCACTGTGCTACCTGGTCATTATCCTAATTCCTCTAGGAACAGCTGCAGAAATGGGAGCATGAAGCACCAGCTGCCTTTCTGGTTGCAGAAATCGCCTGCAGCTACTCCCAGGCAATGGTGACAAGTGAGCTTTGGAAACTTTGTTAAATCAAAGTTTACCTTCTTCAAAAGAGCTCAAGCGTGAAATTAAACCAATTAATTCTTGCAAATTAAATTGCAGAGCCGTTACTATGGAAATGGATATATAGAACATTATTGTCTTAATGAATAAATGAATTAATGTAATATATTACACAAATGACCTTTTTGCAGATTAATTTATTTGCTTAACCATTTTGGATAATGTACACATCCTAAGTGATGACTTTAGTATTTCTTTCAGTATACTGCACTTAATATAGACAGCAGGTTTGCTGAGTATTTGCCCAATCCCATGCAGTGCCCAGCTCAAGGATGCCTAATGAGAGCCCCTCCTGCCTCCTGAACTTGCAGCATGGTGTGGTTTAACACTGGCCAGTCGCTGTGGTTTAACACTGGCCAGCTTTGGTTAAATTGAAGGTGAGATGCACAAAGATGCACGATACATGCATTGCTTATGAGTTCATGAGCAAGAGGTCAATGATGGTCAGATTTTATGCATCATCTCAGAAAATGTGTCATAGACAGAACCCTCAAACGGATGATCCACGAGGCTGATGGAGAAACACAGAAAAGAGAGATTCCATATCTTGAGAAATAATCAGAAACTGGCAGGTTTTTAAGCCCAGGATTTCTGAAGGGTAATTTCTTCTGAAGTGTAACAGAGAAGAGAACTGAAAAGCCTGATGAGTCTACTAGCATCTTTCTGCCTGATGTGACCTCCCCAGCAATCAGCTGTGAAGAACATGACACTGGCTGTGGTGGACTGACAAAGCGTGTAGCAGTTTGCTGAATAACGTTGAAAAACCTGCAGAAAAACAGCTTGCTCTGCTCCCCCTTGCAGGCTCCCTCAGTATTGTCATGCTGGTCCAGCCTGTCATCAGTTTAGACACCAAGTTTCTGTCCTCTATTACACTCTCTCCTTAGAGGGTCATGGTGGCCAGCATTTCTGCCTTAAATCCATCACCAGCTCCTGTCTCTTTCTCACACTAAGCTGCAGATGGTTCTTACACCAACCAGTAAAAACGTCCCCCAGTCTTCTGTACTCCTCTTCTCCTGTACCTCCTCTTCCCAAAGTCTGTGGTGTAAAGAGTAGAGATGACTTAACCCTATATGTAACCCTGCTTTCCAAATAAACCCTACAGCCAGGGCTGTAGCCGGGATTTTTTTAAATACCGAGGTCCAAAGTCTTCCTAGGTGTGCCTGTAATGGATCGTGGTTAATGGAGTTGCAGAAAAAATACTGAGGACTTGACCTTGGTGTCCTCAGTGGTAGGTATGACCATGCATATGACAGTGTTACTCAGACCATGAAGAAAAAGAAGATAAGCACCTGGCCTCTGTCTCCTGAGCCTCCTCACCTCCTTCTGTTCTCCTCCTTTCTCTTCAGGGATATCTAAGTAATGTCTAATGACTAATCTTTCAAAAGCACATCACATTAAGTCTGTGACACCTTGTGAACCCTTAGCAATTTTCTGCATGAATGCCTCCTATAATGTGATCTGATCGTCGTATTAATCGAAATTACAAACAAACAAACATGCACCATTTTATCTTGCCATGTCTTTGCTGAACAAACGGTTTTAATGATCAAGGTCATTGATATAAATAGTATATGAACCCCTAGGAAAATGGCTTCCTGAAGTGAGACTAAGCGGAACCAGGTTCTCCATTCAGTTCCAGTTTGACCTGCCCTACCTCATAAAAACTCCCCATGTGGTCACATGCTCTTCAGCGACGGAGTATGATCTTTGCCATCACTGGCCGTGTGTATCTACAGACAGGGAGGCAGCTTCTGTAGCACTGTGGGTATTTCTAAACAGGCCTGTAAGCAAAGAACTGAGTTAAGAATGTATCTGTGGTATTTAACAGGCACTCATCCAAAGCAATGGATGGGAGACCAACTAGAAAAGCAGGGTTGCTGCTGGAAGAGGTGTTGATGTGGCCAACAGGGGAGCCCATCCTGTGGTCTGTGTGGATCCCAGTGCCCCAGTGATGGGGACACTGTTGTAAAAATGGTGCCGTCCTTCAGATGAAATGTAAAACTGATGTCCTGACTCTCAGAGGTTATAAAGGATCCCTGGGCATCTTTCGAAAGACTAGGGGTGGTACCCCGATGCCTTGGCTAGACTTTGTCCCTATGAAATGTGGCCTCCTAATCATCCACTAACTAATTGGTGAATTCTCTCCTGCCCTTTCACCACCTTAGCTATTATGTGATGCGCAGAATGACTGCAGTCTCATCAACCCGGTAGGTGCTACACAATGGTCATTGAAGTGGTTCTTTAAAGAACTTTTGATGTCTTGAAAAAATAACAATCATGCATTCAAAGTGACATACAATCGTGAAAGCTTCCTTAGCATGCTTTTGAGTGAATCTTGTGCTCCTACCACAGGGAAAATGCTGCATTCTTGTGAAGGGTTCCTAATGTTTGTTCTACTTATTTGATTTTCAAATTGGTTTCCATCCCAAAGAGACAGTCATTAAAAGGAGACTTCAGAAAAAAGTGTTTAGCTTCATGCCTGATCTGTTGGGGTCCCCTGTTTGATCATCAATCTCCTTCAGCAGCAGCTGAGCCAGACGCACATTAGCTGTGAGAATAAAGAGCATAGAGGGATTTCACCACAAGGTGGCACTGTGGCTCAGCGGGAGCCTCACACCTCCTGGTCTGGGGGTTTGAATGTCACCCCTACGCTGTTTCTTTGATGCTTGCTCTTCTTCCTGGGTACACCGACTGCCTCCTCCATAAACAGGCAGTAATTGCCTGTATTTGCCCTGCAACCATTCAGGTTGTACAGGCTGCCTTTAGTTCTGTCCAGGAGTGGTGATTAGAAGATGGATGGATGGGTGGATGAGTGGATGGGTGGATGGATGGATGGATGGATGGCGTATTCTCAGTTTACTCTGTCCAGAGTTATATATAGCTCCTATTTGTCCACTTGAATCTCTCCAGTGTAATTATCCAGCGTTATAATGTTATAGCAGCGCCAGCTGGACCATCGCCTTTAGCGTTTGCAGCTCGTTCCCAGCAAATCAGGACGTCAGGTGATGTTTGATACCTGTGTCACCATCAGCTTACAGCGTTAGAGGAGAAATCATTCCCTGTCATCTGGCCTCGTGACAGATGTCATCACTGTTTTTTTTCCTGGCCACTGGTTTGATAACGCTGAGCAGCACTGTGTAACAGCTGAAATTGAAATTGCATAATGCCTAGACTAAGAAGAGGTAATACAGATTCACTTTGCTCTCTAGCTTGTGCCCTACATAGTCATGGACACAAACTGCAATTGATTTTCAGTGGGTGGTGAATATAATTAATTGTCAGATTAAGCTTTGTGACAGACCTGGTTTTTGTGTATCGATAGTGAGCACTTTGAAGGGTATTGTAATTTGTTAAATGTAAAGTGTGATCTCTCTCTCTGCGATTGCTCTTTTAGATTGCCTCTGTGTGTGAGATGGCATTGGTGGTTGTCATAGAAACCAACTAGCAGACTTCTTGCAAAACACAGACAGACATGCACATGCAAGCTGTCCATCGAACTGCTCGAAATGAGGGTTATAGGCCACTGCTTTTTCTTCTAGGGGAGATGGACGCTTTACACGCAAGGATGCTGGAAGCAGAAGCAGGACCCCACAGACCTGCTCCCAATGTCACCCTGAAGCATCATGAGACATGCAGCCCCCTCCCGGCTTTGCCGTGATCCTCTCACGTGACTGTCTGGGGACTGCAGCTGTCACGCTGATCGCTGTGCTAACGCTAAGGCGCATTAACACTGTCAGCCGTGCTGCGCCAGTGCTGCATGTTACACAGTGCTGCACATCCATGAGGAGCCAGTGCTGAGTTAACAGTAAAACTCAAACTGATATAAGCCTCTTTCAGCTACACTCTACATGCCAACCTGGGTTTCTTTTTGTAAAAGTCATCCAGATTCCACAGCCACTATCTAACACAGGGTCATGGTCAGTTTAAGTCCAGGCAATTGTCATATGTATGTAGTAGAATGACATTACTATTTGATGGTTTCCTTCCAGTAAATCGAAGATGACAGCAATAGAAAATAAACGACAGTAAGTGAGAGCTGGCTGCAGTCTGGTACTACAGGTCCAAGCCCTCCTGACAGGAGATGCAGGTCAGCACTAGACAGGGCTATGATTCTGCTCACCGGTGTTCCCTCGGATCATTTACAGGCTGCTGCAGGTGCAGGCCTGGAGTGGAAGCCCACGGCAGTCCAGAGTGATACTTGAGAGCTGATAAAGTCCCTCCACCCTTCCCAGACTAATGTCACGATTTCTGTTTTAGCATGTACCTGTTTTAGGTAGTTTTAGTGTGGCATCTTGACCACAAATGTTCTTTGTGCTCTTTTTCACAATTCAGTGATCCCCAACCAGGTCCATGAAGACCACAGAAAGTTCACATTTTTGCTCTTTCACAGCTCCCAACCAGACAGTCTACATTTTTGCATCTTCCCCTGCAAAAATGCGGACTGTCTGCAGGTCTCCGAGGACCGAATTGGGAACACTGGCATAATATATTAAAGAAGGTGCTCTTGTCGGGTCCTCCGGACACTACTTCTAGTTAGTAATAGCCAAATGAAGCCTCATGAACCATTTGCTTTATTTTCTGATCCCACTAGATGGTGCTCTCTGACCAAAAAATGGCTTACAGCATGCTTCAACGCAAACCAAGAGCACCATCTAGTGGGGTCAGAAGATGCATGGGTCTTCAATTAACTATCACTATTGATAGTTGCCTACATCAGTAGAACGTGTTCGAACTGATTGAAGCTTCAAGTCATACAGGGGAATGTTTATTTTTAGACCAGAGAGGAATGAGATGATGTAACATAAAGAGCGATTCATTGTGCCCCCTGAATGTACAGTTTGAATTTCAGAACTTTTTAAGTAAAAGAGGATAACAAGGCTTGCATTCCTTCATTAGTGTGAACAACTGGTGTGCAATCCTCTGTATAAAAGGGTGTTTTATCTTTACAGTCTTTCTGAAACTCGCTGATTCAAACTTCTTGTTAAGCAGGGTCACCACACCAATAAAGTGCAATAACTGGGCCCCTTCCTCTTCCTTTTCTTACTTCCTGTTGTTTGTTGTGTATTTACCTCTCACTGCACCCATTACTCTTCCTTTTCTTACTTCTTGTTACATGCTGCTTGTCTTCCTCTCAATGTGCCCCTTCCTCTTCCTTTTCTCATTTCCTGTCTTTTGTTGCATTTCTTTCTCTCACTGTAACCCATCTTCTACCTCTTTTCCTGCAGATGGGAAATACATCGAAAACAAGCTTGTTTGTTTCCACCATCTCAGCAGAATATGACTTCCTCATGGGGACTCTGTACAGCACTTTCTGTGAGTCTGGCAGCTGCTCCCACATACTGTCCAAAGGTCCAGTTAGCCCCACCCACAGATTGCCTTATGACCAATTAGCCCCACCCACAGATTGTCCAAAGACCCAGTCAACCCCACTCAAAGATCCAGCTAACGCCTCCCAAAGACTGTCCAAAGATCCAGCTAGCACCTCCCACAGACTGTCCAAAGACCCAGATAACCTCACCCACAGATTGCCTAATGATCCAGGTAGCCCCAGCCACAGAGTGGTTAACCAAGTACCAACCTGACAACTCATACTCATTCTCTCTCACCCCCTTGGCCGGCTGGCCCCCTTCCCTCCTGCTGCAGGCGTCCTGTCCCTGCTGGCTAATGGCATACTGCTGTCAGTTGCCTGCTGCAGGAAGTCGTCGCTGAAGCCGGCTGAGTTCTTCATCATAAACCTGTCCATCAGCGACCTAGGGATGACCGTCACCCTCTTCCCCCTGGCCACACCCTCTTCTTTCGCCCGCAGGTCAGGGCTATAGTGCCTTCCTTCCCCAGCTAGTGGCCATGTGCTCCAGCATGTTCACTCTGCCATCTCCAGTAAAGTCTCTGGTCATCAGGTGGTCTGATGTGGCTGAGGAAAGAACCCTAAACATGTAACTGCCTCCATATCGCCATGTTAAACTGGGTGTGGAGATTGTGAGGCTCTCTAAACCATGAATGTAGCTTTGGGTAAAAATTTGGTCTACTATAAGATCCACGTCTCTCCCTGTGCCCAAAGAGCATGATGGGAATGGTTAGGGAATGTGTGGTAGCTTCTGAGCCATCTGCATTGTCCCCAGCTGCACTTGACGCTGTTATATCTTTCTGCCTCTCTCCCTCCCCCAACCCCTGAGCAGGTGGCTGTTCGGTGAGATCACCTGCACTTACTATGCATTCTGCGGGGTTCTCTTCGCCCTGTGCAGCCTGACCAACCTCACCATCCTGTCGGCCGTCTGCTGCCTCAAAGTCTGCTTCCCACATTACGGTAAGCAAACCAAACGATCGCAAGCCCGCTGTGAAGGAGAGGCAACCGTGGTGTGGAAAACTATAAGCTCACAGCCACCATTGCAGTGAAACCTCCAGTGAGGGCAGCAAAGGAATCGTGGTGTCCTGCCTGAGACGCATTTCTTCATACAACATTAGTCACAGCTGATGGTCAAGCACACGGTCTGTTCTCCCAGGTGTAACAGTACGTACTATGCAACAGAGCTCCCAGGAGTACATGTTCCTGGAAGGAAATTAAGAGACCATCTCAAACAAAAATTGATGTTAAAAGCTTTGATCCATGTGCAGCCCATTGCATGTCTACTGTCAGAGTTTCAGTGCCAGATGTGAGAAGCAGAAGGCTGGCACCCCCTTCAGGAGAGTGGCACTGGATCCTCGGGACACTAGAAGATTGTCCCAGCCACCTGCAATGTCCAGGACCCACTTAAACACCTTCAGCCACCCCCTACCATTAGCAGATGGTACAGTAACTCAGGCAGTAATTGAGATGTCTGTTTGCAAACAAACGCTTAATGCCATACCTTAACAAGTGTGACTAATACATTTAAGCAATTAATTCAAGTAGAATCAGAACGCACCACAAACCACTTGGCAAAGACAGAGGTGAAAGAGAATAAGCCAGGTGGCAGCACAGCCCCCACCTTCCCAGGGGGGCTAGAAGCACTTCTGCATTTTAATTTAGATCTCTCTGAAGTTCTGGGACACGTTTCGAGGGCGTCCCTGACCTCAGGTCTTGGGTAATGTTGAAACAGCTGAATGCCAGATTACCGGCATTAACCATAACACACCAATAACACCCACAAAGTGTCTTCACTCTCCACCTGAGGCTGTATTTGTTCCCACGGTCGCATGCGGCTGTGGGGGTGGGGGGGCTCTGAGACGTCTGTCACCAGCCAGCTTGGCACCGTGTAACGCTGCGTGAAGGACAGAGAGCGTCTGTGGACCACCCTGCCGGTGACCTTCTCCCTGTCCCAAAAGACACAGACCCCCCCCACACACACGGTGACAGGGAGTATGTTTGTGCGGGCAGCTGCCTGTTTTTCAGAGGACCTTCACGTTCGACATCTCACAGATCACAGAAACTGGGACAGCGGGTGTCTGGATATACGATCAGTCGATCTGCTAGGCTTACTGGGCGTTTATCTCCTCATCCAGAGCTAATGGCCTGGGTGCTGTGCTCCATTAACCAGAACGCCATCAGCAAGGAAGCCTGGAAGCTGACCTGCAGTCAGCTGACCTGCAGCACTCCATCAGCCCGCAAGGGACAGTAGGTGGCAGTGCAGCTAAGGGCCAGACCTGGACCACCCCAACATTCTGACTGATTATCCTTTTCAGACACATTATGGCATCTGCTGCTTGAACATGTACAGATGGGTTTTTGGTTATTCTCTCGCTGCACAGACAACAGTATCGTAGGGCTAACAATGTGGAGTGCTTGCTAACAGTGCGTAGCATTAATTTTGCAGTGTGGTTTCATTGTGAAGTGCTAACAATGCCAAGTGTTAACATTATGGATTGCTAGCAATATACAATGCTAATTGTACGGAGCAGTAACAGGGTGGAGTGATAACAGTGTGGAGCGCTAACTGCACTGACTAGTAACTGTATGGAGCGCTAACAGAGCTCCAGGAGCCAAAAATCTCGATATGCATATGCTTATACATGCCAGTCAAATCCTTTGGATGTAACTGTTTTAACAGTGTACTGGTTACTCTACTTTGCTATCTGTCATCGTTGTTGTTTGTTTAGCTTGGTTGTGTTAATGTCATTTTAAGCTCTATTTTGTATTTGTGGTGTTTGGCGTATAATTAGATATGCGCCCTGTTGTCTTTTTACTGCTGTCTATCTTGGCTAGCTTTCCCTCATACGAGAGAGTTTACATATCAGTGGGAGTAACCGGGCTAAACTGTTTTAAAAACTGTTTAAAAATGTGCTATATAGGCAGCTATTTAACCATCACTGCTTCCTTACTGGTCCAATGCTCCTGATACTGGGATTGGACAAAAACTAAAAAATATAAAACAAAATCTCACTTATTCTGCTGCTGATCTCAACCAGAGTGACTGAAATTATTTACCACCCCCTGCCCTCCCCAGGGATCTGTAGAGCAGGTATCAGGGTCTGTCATTATCTTCAGTACACATCATGTTGAATACTATCAAGTAAAATGCAAAAAGGAGACCTACAGATGCAAATCAACAAAGATCCTAACATGCCTTCGTAAACAAGCCGGCATAATACAATAATATAGAGCCACTGGATGTCCCTGAAAGGCTGGAATGTTATTGGCTAATGTTGCAGAAATTGTGGTGAAATGGAGCCAATTAGAACAGGGGCAGCCTATGGCCCAGTGGGCTAAGCCTCTGTGCTTGTGATCAGAAGGTTGCTGGTTTGAGCCTCTGCACATCAGCAAGGCCCTTAACCCCCAGCTCCCTGGGTGCTATCATGAGTGGCTACCCTTCACAGCCAGCTTGCTCTCACCTATGGAGAGCAAGTTGGGGGAGATATAAAGAGATTTTCCCCATGGGGATCAATAAGAGTATCAATTACTAAAACAAATTCTTCATTTTATATGTTTCTATTGAGTACATTCGACTTGTATGAGGAAGGTTTCCCACACAAAGTGGTCAAGGCTGCTATTTTTCAATGTGGCCCTGCCCCTTCAGCTTCTTGTCTCGTCTGATTGGCAGGTAACCGGTTCTCCTCCTCCCACGCCCGTGTCCTGGTCCTGGGGGCATGGTGCTACGCTGTGGTCTTTGCCGTGGGGCCGATGGCCGAGTGGGGTCGCTACGGGCCGGAGCCGTATGGCACAGCGTGCTCCGTGGACTGGCACGTGCCCCGTGGGGATGCACATGCTGTGACCTACGTGGTAGCGCTCTTCCTGTTTGGCTACGCGGTGCCCTGCACCGTCATCCTCACCTCGTACGCCTTCATCCTGCTGACGGTGCGCGGCTCACACCTGGCCATGCGTCAGCACATGTCCCCGCAGAGCACGGTCTCCAACGCCCACATACTCATCGTCAAGGTGGGTCCACACTCTGAGCCACCCTGGACACGCTTCACGGCACGTGCCATTTAGCATTAGCGTAGCACTGGCGGTACCCCCCCACGGAACCCCCTCTTATGAGACCCTGGTATTTCCAGAGAGACCCCATCTGCGTGCTCACACATTTCTCCCCGTCCCCAGCTCTCCGTGGCAGTGTGCGCCGGCTTCCTGGCCGCGTGGAGCCCCTACGCCGTGGTGGCCATTTGGGCAGCCAGCAGCGGCACTGCCCAGGTGCCCCCGGTTGCCTTCGCCCTGGCAGCTATCTTTGCTAAGTCCTCCACCGTCTACAACCCCATAGTCTACCTGTTGTTCAAGCCCAACTTCCGCAAGTCGCTGTACCGGGGGGCGGCGCACCTCCGGGGCCGACTCCAGCCAGGCCGGACCTCCCAGCGTAACCACGGCGACATCAGCCATTCTACGCGCTTGTCCGATGGCCCGCATGACTGGCACGGAAGGTGCCGGCACTGTGTGGAGGATGGGGCGCTCTGCGTGGCGCCGGCACAGAGAACTGCTCGTGTCCTGGTGGTGTCAGCCCACAGCGAGGTACGAGTCAGCCAGATCTCCAACAGACTTCACTGCGACTTCCTCTGAAGGGACGCCCTGCACGGCCAGTTCCTGTCCCCAGACCAACTGGGACCCGAGCGGCCAATAGGACAGAGACGAGTACCAGCAATCAGAAGGCTTAGAAGATGGCTTTGTAAATGGGGAGGCACCCAGACAGTGACACAACACCACAATTACAATAACCCTGACCACAAGGGGGCAGTACTTCCAACAAAATAGACATGGACAGAACAAATAGTGGTACAACACCTGTCTCATCTTTGTAGATTTATGCAAGGGAGGCTGCTTCTCCACTTTAGCAGTGAGTGGGCCTCCCATCCACAGTATATCCACGATCACCTCACAGTTTTTAGTCTGTACTGATGTTTAGCTCCATAGAATAAATAATATTTCAATTATGCATCTTCTGGTCCCCGGACTACATAAGACAAACTTTTCCTCTGTCTGGAAGCCTGTCCGACCAAACCCTATTCAGTGACCTGGCTGATCTTCTGGGAGTCAGTGAAAATGCCACGTGGAGACACCAGTTACCATCAGCACTGCAGCGTCCAGACCTGCAGTCATCATACTAACTTTATAGGGGTTAGAGGGCACTTTTTACATGCGGGAGATTCGCTTAATGGGCCTGCAGTTTCTTTTCTAAGCTTTGACTTCACAGACTTTCCCCCGCATCGTGAGGGATTTAACAGACGGCTTGTATCAGTCGTTTGCTCTATGCAAGCACAGGGGGGGGCATGCGGGTAGCAGCGACATCAGCGGCGACCCCTGAGACACGGGCATCCAGCGTTCATCAGCCACAGGGTGACACGTTCTCCATCGTCTAGGCTGGCTGGTCACTGCTTTAGATGCTGGGGTCACAGTAAAATGATGAGTGGAGGGGAGCCTCTCCAGCTGAAGTATGGCAGCCTGAGTCAGGTGGTCTCCGGATGTCATGGTGGCCACCTGAGGGAGGGTCCAGCACAGTTCCTGCAGAGCTATGCACTGAAATGACCTGCCTACTTCTGTGACTCCGCCCATTTCCTCTGGTGGACAAGTTCTCCTGGGATTGTGGGTATGTTGGTGCTGGGTATGGGTATGGCAGGGGCGGGTATGGGTATGGCAGGGAGAGCTCGGCCTGTTTTTACATTCTTGTTGTTTTTTAAAAATTGGATGAAGAGATGTGGAGGAAAGGTTTCAGGGTTGTGTCTGTCAGAGCCAGAGACTTGTTTCTTGATCATTTTCTGCTTAAAAAAAGGAAAAATCACATCTCTCCCGCCAGTATTACATGCGGTATTAATCGCGCAATAGTCACCATCATTAACACACAGTGTGTGCTAAATCCCCAGCAGCATGTGACCTGTCATCTCATGCAGGAACCACGAAAATGTGCTCATGCTCTGAACTGCACAACTAAAGTATCTGCAAGGACAGAGCTGTGCTCTCCACAAGGAGCTTATCTACAGCTGCTACATGCACCAACAGACAGGGAGGGGGGGGCAAGAGCATTTCACAGGCAAGGTGAGGCATGAATCCAGCAGCATTCAGAATCCGGGTCAGAGGGGTTCTGGGAGAAGACGCTGTGTGCTGTTACAAGGCAGCCGGATCAGTACATTTCCCTAAAACCTGCAGCTTCTAGTATGTTAGTGAAAGCTTATTGTGGCATCGCTGGCTGATAAGCATGTAAGGAAGGGCTTGTTGCTTTGCAGAGACAGGGTGGACCAGCTCCCGAATCTGAATTCTCCACAAATGGCCCCCGCCCCCGTCAGACAGCACTCTCCCACAGCTGAGTCAGGCTCATCGCCCCGGCAGCTTAAATGTTCCGGCACATTCTCTTTCCTTGTGCCTGTGATGTCGTACTGTGAGTATTTAAAGCATGTTTTTAATGTAAAAAGGAGTGAAAAAATCACAGCCAAAGTGAAATGGTATTTGACCCAGACAAAGTAAAGCAAAAAAAGAGCCCCCTTGGGCAGCTTTGAGGGGGTGAAGTGCACTACCCTGTGTATGTGTTGTTGACATCATGCACACCGCCTACTCCTATGCCATTAAAGCTCCTTCCTTCATTTCCTGTTTGCTGTGAACTGTGTTGCGTGTCACAAATCAATGTGATAAAAGCATTGTATCATTACTGCTGGAATTTCAGATTCACTGTGAAAAACTCTCTGTACAATCTTCAAAGGCACCTTGTTCGAAAAAAGAGACATTAAAATGATAAAGAGAATCAAGTTGTCGCCTCGCTCTGCTCTGTCTGGGGGCCCTGTGTGTGTTATGGCAGGCATGCTGCTTCTGTTCTGGTTTCTGTGTGATGGATCTAGACTAACCCTAACACTTGAAAAAATCAGAGAGATCTTGTAGGCATTCAGTCCATCAGCTTGTCACATATGTGTGGTTCAGTGGGCTATGCCTCTGTGATTGGAAGGTTGCTGGTTCAAGCCCAGTCTCAGCATGGCTATGAGTCCTTGACCAAGGCACTTCACCCCCAGCTCCCTGGGTGCCGCAACAAGTGGCTGCCCTTCACAGCCAGCTTGCCCTCACCCACAGAGGGGGAGGTGTAAAGAGAATTTCCCTTCAAGGAAGTTTTCATTATTGTTATTAAGGGTCCAAGCACGTAGTGCTATGGAACCTTATTGTTTTTGTTAGGATTTTCTTCTTTTTTTTTTCTTCCCTAAAACTGAATGCCCAGCC
>JAOYFF010000046.1:13239638-13268759 GCA_025773925.1 Cryptomyrus ogoouensis | reverse complement strand
CACCACCACACTTGCTGTTCCAGAACACGCCGGCAAGGGCTACGCCACAGTGCGCGATGAGGCCGTTCGCCTCTTCAACTCCCTTCAGCAGCTGGAGGCGGCGGCCGAGCCCGTGCCTCTCATCCAGGGCGTGTTGCAGACGTGCCTGGACCTGCGGCCGCTGCGGGACGAGGTCTACTGCCAGCTGGTGAAGCAGACCAGCGGGGCGCCCTGCGCCGGCGTGTCCCGCCAGCTGCGCTACTGGCAGCTGCTGACCTGCATGAGCTGCACCTTCCTGCCGGGACCAGCTGTGCTGAAGTACCTGCGATTCCACCTTAAAAGGTGAGCGGCAGACTCGTCCCCCGCGCTTCAACCCTGCTGTGCCCTCAGGGGGTGCCATGTTGGCTAAAAGGCCAGGCTTTTGTAACCTGCCTCCAACAATCCATAAGGAGGAGCTCTGCTTTAATTGCCTCCTATCAGTTCATCAGGAGTTACCTCCCATGACTGCCCGGCCCTGTCGTCATTCAGTGAGGCTTCATTCGCTCCCATCTCTGGCTCGCTTTCTCAGCATGTGCTTCACGGCCAAAGACCTGAAACAAAAGGGGTGAACTGCTTCAAGTTCACACCCCGTGTCATGAGATACACGTGAGCCGCTGTCTAAAGTCCTGGGAGGGAAAGAAGCCGGCCTATGGAATGTCGGACATTGTGAGATTCAAAGGGCCCGAAGAGAGACGATTGTTCTGCTCCCACAGCTGTGCGGAGGAAAGGCAGCGGATCCCCGGGGCTGAGGGTGTAGGCAGACGGGTGGGCGAAGAAGAGGAGCTAAGTGTAAACCCCCCCCCCCCCCCAGTTTGGTGGAGCGCTGCTACTTGCCTTAACCTCAGAGTGAAAGTCATTCTGTACCTCTGCACCGGGACAGCAGGGGGCGCCACTTATACCTCCAGCATGAAACTGCTTCCTGTTTGGAGCCGGGCCCCCTTGAGGGGGCGAGGGAGGGTCCGGGTCGATGTGCCCCAAGGCCGGATGCACGGCACAAACAATACAGATACACTCAGTGGAATTTCCTCTGTCCTTCCACAGAAACGAGTGATGATGTGGAGCATTTGGGTCCCTTTCCTGTCCCTTTACTGTGAAGAGCGTAAATAGTCTTTCAGTGTCATGGTGGTCTGAGGGAGCAGCCCGCTGATAATCCGTACTTAAGGTTGCGGTTCCATCGTATTTCAGAATGTTTTGGTTAACTTTCATTTACCTTGTACAACTGGCTAACCCACAAACTGCTGAATAGTCCCCGCCCCCCCCCAGCGTAAGCCTATGCCTCTGTAAAACACTTTGAATTGCGCTATACAAATCAACTTGCCTAAGTCTGGGTTTATTATAAGGACCAACAGCTCTGGATTCACAACTGTCTTAATGTCATGTCTGTTTCATGTTTATTTATATTTATTATATAAATTATACAATATTTATTTTCCTTTGCACTATGACCAGCAAGAACAATATTTCAGCTCTGCGTATGATGCATCATACATCTGAAGTTGATAATGAACGATACTTTGACTCTACTTTGGTAAGGTTCTCCCCATAACCTCCTAACCAGTCCCTTCCCAAATCCCGGCCCCAGGGTTCAGAACCAGAATCCGAACACAGAGATGGAGAATTACGCGTCCTTCATCTGGGAGGCATTGCAGAAGACGCGCTGCCGGGAGTGTGTGCCGTCCTGGGAGGAGATCCAGGTGCTCATGGCTCGCCGGGAGATGCTGTGTCTGGTTCACTATCCTGGTCCCGGGTCCTGCCGGCTGCCCATCACCTCCCACACCACGGCGGACGAGGTGAGGGCTTGGGGGTGTCGGCAATCAGGGGCTCCAAAGAGACCGCGTTGGTGAAGGTCGCAATATTGAGTGTGTAGCTGAAATCAGACCTCTGGTGTGTAGTAGTATGCAAGATATACAAACTTGTAGTTAAAGATCCTAACTAAAATTGAGTAGAAGGTTCGGGGCGACTGACAGACTGAATGATGCGACTTCACTCATCCTTTCACTCATACTCCTGCTTCCCCTATGAACTGCTCTCGGAAGGTTCTTCGTAATTACTACCTCACACCAGACCGCAAAGATCCCGCTTCCCTCGTTGTCCCACCTCACACATCCGTGGTTCTCCCTCTGTGCTGTGCTCCCCCCCCCAGCTGGTGAAGATGGTCTCGGAGAAGTTGGGCCTGCAGGACAGCCGAAACACCTTCGCCCTGTTCGAGCGGAACGCCCACCAGGAGCGAGCCGTCAGCGGCAGCACCATCATCGCCGATATCCTGACCAGGTTTGAAAAGTGAGTATCCCTCCCCTGGGGCCGCTGATGCATGCTGGGATTGTGGCATCTAACAATATCCAAAGACCTTTTTGCAGAAAAGATTGTTAATCTTAAGATTATGGTTGGACTCATTTGATTAGTTGACTCTATCGTGGCAGCGATTTTAGACCTCGATACTAAACGGAAGCAAACTTAAAAATTGGAAAGACGTATCTCAGTGAATCATTCTCATTTCAGGTCTTACATTTGACATTACTACAGTCACATGCTACATCCTTTCACCCAGTTGCTGCAAGCCAGTGCCATTGATGCAGTTGCACCCTATATTTCCAACCAGAATTCCGGAATGCTCACCTCTGAATCTGAATCACCTCGGGAAAACAGGTTCCGTCACTTTGGCGGCCTGGTTTACTTAGCGCGCACGTGCCTAGCGACCAGGCTACCACAAGTGACACCTTAATCGTCTGCTTGGTGTTGGGCTAATTTGCCGCGAGATAAGCGCGACAAGAACAATGGGATCACTACCCCCCCCCCTTTTTGAAAGGTGTGTAGTACCTGGCACTGTAGTAGAGCAAACCGGCCAAACAAAAGGCATTGTGGTTAGTCATCAGTCAACAGACAAAAGCCGCAGTCAGGCCAGTCGAATAGTATCAGGGTGGCTCCACCACCATTGCCTGTCCCGCCGCATTTTCCTTACACGTCTACCCCCTCCCCGTAGCCTTGCCGCTAAAGATCCAGACCCGGAAAGCCAGTGGAGACTCTCCTTCAAGCTCTATTGTCTCCTGGATGCTGACAGCATTTCCGTCGACAGCATCGAGTACATATTCCTATTCGAGCAGGTAAGACAGAGCGTCTAAAAAGGCTGGATGTGAGGCTCCTGTCACTCGATTGAATGTATAACCTTTTAAAAGGTTACATATAATGCCAGGAGGGTTTCATAATCAGTCACGAGGGCGGTGGGTATAGGGGGTGAAGTTGCTTGTGCAGTTTAACACCCATTCAACACTCATTTCGAACTAAGTCTGCAGAATGTTTTTTTTTTTCTCTTCAGAAATACGGTCTATTTAAAAAAAATAAGTTAGAGTGAGGTGTTTTTGTAAATTGGGTCAATGTCTTCTGATGGCTCCTCTGCTCATAAAGGCCGTGAAGCGAGACTTTGTGGAAGCGAACGTCGTGCATACGGTTGTTGGAGCCTTGTTCTCTGTTCGCCCCAGTGCCATGAGATGATGGTGCGAGGTCAGCTCCCTGCCTCCGAGGAGGATCTGCAGGACCTGGCAGCCCTACGCTTACAGTGCCTCATGGGGGACTTCAGCATCCACTCGCCCTGCCCGCCACTGGACGAAGTCTTCCCCGGCAACGTGTTGGAGGCCCGGGTCCTGCTGGCCCTCAAGCCCCCCCCAGGCGCCCCGTCTACAGGCCCCAACCTGCCTATGGGCTGTCCGCAGAGGTTTGCTGGCAGCCTCCTGGCGGGGGCGCTGTGGAGCCACACGGCGGCCCACAAGCAGAGGGTGGAGCAGGACCTGCGGCTGCACGGTCGGCTGAAAGAGGAAGGGGCGGCCGTGATGGGCGCCATCGTGGAGCGCTGGAAGGGACTGGCGGGCTACAGCAGGCGGAAGAGCATAGCGGCCTACCTTACCATCGCAAGGCAGTGGTCAGGCTTTGGTTGTACCCTCTATGAGGTGGACTTCTACATCGTGAGTGCACAGACCTCGTTAACCACATTAGACATTGATCTGTGGCCAGTCTGAGGTCAACGTCGGCCTTTCTCCCTCGTTCCAGAGCTCCACTGGCAGCTTCTCACAGAAACTATGGCTGGGGGTGGCGGCCAAGTGCATCTCGCTGTACAGGCAGGGGGAGGCCGAAGCCTTGGAGTCCTTCCCCTACGGTCAGATCTGCTCCTATGGAGTGTTCGACAGCAATACCTTCAAGATCACCGCTGGGGATCGGGATCTGCTCTTCGAAACCAGCAAGGTACTGGCCAACGTGTCCAATTCAAGTTTGTCCAAGTTTAACTCTGTATCCTGTGTAGAAACCAAACCAATTCGCTATTCGGTTTTGTGCGTAGTTACGGTGCTGTACAAAAGCCTCAGGCAGGACCGCAATAAAAATAACAATAACGTTCTTTCTGTTCTCCAAAAAATGACTGATAATCATGTCAGACAGCTAGAAGGAACACAGCTTCAGTGCACAAACCTCTCCTCAGGGACACTTCGTTACATTCCACAACCAGATCAATTAATTAAATAGCTTAATTAGTAAAATAACTTAACGAGATATTAATTAGCCAAACTAGGTGGAGTAGTGGACTAGTCCAAAAAAAAATGTATGGGTGTATTGGTCGGTTGCTGCAAATACTAGGGTGATATTAGGAGAGGATTTGAAATGGCTGACAGTTTGACATAGTTTAGGGTGAGCAGATAATCCATGTCTGGGAAGACACTCTGAGCCAGGACAGGCTTTGTAAACTACCATGTCAATTAAAAGGACCTGGGTTTCACTTATGCACTGTGTTCTTGCTGTTTGCTGATTGGTTAGTCTCCTATAATCATCCATGTGCTGCTAATGTTAATGTGAAACAGCTGGATGATTCTTTCAATTAAGGTAACAAACCAGTTAAAGCATTATTTAGCCAAGCACAGAAGCCTTTTTGTTTTAAAAATAGTTTGTACAATTTTGAAGTAGCTCTAAATGTCCTCCCTGGCGTGGATTATCTGGCCACCCCATCATAGTTTTACACCAACATGAAGATCATTTAAACATCACTTTCTTTGACTGCCTAAGACTTTGGCACACTACTGTCCGTCAGCGCGAAGGAGCCCACTGGGGTCGTAACGGCTCGTCCTCTGTTCTCCCGTCTACACCACGAGCATCGAGCTGGCAAGCTCTCGCCGACACGGAGAGAGTCTGCACAGGGACACATTGTCCTAGCCGTGTCCCTGGCCAACAAAGACAGCCCTGTGACATCACGGGATGCAGAAGCCTCTTTCTGTTTACTGGTGCAGTGGGGCTGGGAGAACCGTGGGCCAGCTCACTCAGGGACTGTGTCGGTGGCATTACGGGGGGGGCGCCAGGGGTCCCTGGGCTGCATTGCCCATTTTGGCAGAATCTGGCCACATATTGTTTGTGGGGCTAACATGACTGGAGGCCGGATCTCTTCGCTCCATAATATAAACCGAATTTGGGGGCTCTCTGCTCTGAGCCCATCTGTGTTCCCACAGTCTGTTTCCACATGTGCAGCACAGGGGCTCCTCTCCAGATCCCTGCAGGTAAATTACACTTCATCTCCCTACAGAATCTGCCACATAAAATGGGACTTGGGAACCAAGAAGATAGGATATAGATCAAATGAGCTTTTGGCCCACCCTGGACACCAGCCAAAAAAAAATCTCTGTACTTGTCCAAGAGACGTTGACCTGACATCGATCCATCCTGAAATTCCACCTCTTTTCCTTATACTGTACACGAAAATCGAGGCTCAGGACCTGAGGCATCGGTCTTAAATATACTAGGTGCTCAGCATCTGGTTTTGAGATCTCCACCAGAGACGTATCATGAGACTGCAGCAGTCAGTCTAACTCCTTCACCTCTGACCTCCCTTTCACAGCTGACGGAGATCATGCAGCTCATGAACGCCTACCTCAGCGCTGCGCAGCGATACCGGGCACCCACCAGCAACGCGGACACCGATAGGGGCTTCTGTATCTCTCCGGCTGGCAGAGAGGAGTCCCTGACCATTTAACTTTCACGCCTCCTGAACCTTTGGCCACGTGCGCCGAGATGAGCAGACAGAGAAGGTGACGTGCAGGAGCCATCAGCAGGGCAGAACTTCAGCATCGGTCCTGCTTCGTTGTGGAGGGTGGGGGCTGGTGCCGGTGATCTGCTCCACTTGGCACTTGGCCCCCTCCCCGGCTTTGTAAGTCGTAAAGGGAGGGGGAAAAAAAACTTGACTCTTTAGCTTCAGGCTCCAATTTCCTCTAGCTGTGGATGCGTCAACCCGCCAGAATTTACACACGCCGGATTTAATAAGTCATCCTGCTTTCTTCGACGGGACTAAAGGGACTTTTCCAGTAGTCTAGCCTACTGGCGTGGGTTGAAAGGAAGAAAAAAAGTTATTCCTTTGGAACCAGAATATATGGCTAATATTGCTTCAGAAAAGGGTGTGAATACCAAAGGATATATTCTTTATTTTCCCAAAGCTTGACGTCCCCTTCACCTACGCTGCTCATCAGAAGCTCTGTGAAGATCTTGACCGCAGACCGTGGTCAGGAGTAAATGCTGTGTCCATTTCCGGTCTGCTATCAAACTCGGTGTCATTGATTAGGACTTCTTTAAATCTGCACTCCCCCTGAACATACATCCCTGATTTGAATAGCACTGGTTCAGAGGAATGTTGTACCAGCTACATATAAAGATCCCCATTATTGTGCCTGTGCCCTTCAACACAAAAAACCTTAATCTTCTGAATATCTTCCCTTTTTAAAAAATACTTTATTTAAGGAAAACGGTGCCATTCTGTGACGTAGATTTTATTTTTACCTTTTAATAAAAAGTTTTGAATAATAATTGATTTTGTACTTCTTACTTAAGAACCTCTCATGCAAACCTCGATTAGTTTCAGTTTATCCACAGCTTTCCGGGATTAACGACGGTGCAGTTTTGGGTGCTGTTTTCCTTGGGATGGTTCAGGAACAGTCACTCCTGCCATTTTCCAGTCTCCGGGTGACAAACTGAAAATGCACCCTTTGCCTTCACATACATCAGGTTAATACCAGGGACCAAGGAGAGACAAGATTTGTAGCTTCAGTGACGTCACTGAACATTTGGTGTCTTGCTTAGTTACCCCCCCCCCAAGAACCATGATGTCTGTAGATTCTCAATCTCAGGACCCTGACTTGAAATCTTCAAGAAATATATACATTGAGTATTCAGCAGCCCACAACTACAGATTCTTGTCAATCAGGTATTTAAAAAAAAAAAAAAAACAACTCCTTACCTAAGGTATCCATCTCACAGAGAAACGATTCAGGTTTCCTTCAACCTTGTTTTGGCTCATGGGAGTTTTACTTACAGAAAAATGATTGGTTGTACAATCTCTCTCAGCCAATCAGATTGTAGAGGTGTGCCGAAGCAACTATAGGAGGCAGGACCGAGATAGCTGATTGGTTGTTCGCACTTCCTCTAGTTGCTTGGACCCCCCCTCCTCAACTATCTGATTGGTTCAGAGAGATAACTAATCAGCTTTCCTTCTGCCGTTAGAACATTTTTGTGTCAGTAAAACTCTCATGGGCTTTATTTTGCCCTCGTTTTCATTTGAGAAATAGCGAATTACACTCCAGTTTATGGCCGAGCGCAGCACAGCACTGGCCAGATGTAGCCCCACCTCACCCACCCTCCCTTCGGCTGAAACCCGGCCTCCGTACCAAATCCTTCCCTGGCAGGAAGTCAGGAAGCAAACGTGTTCCTCGGTCATGCTCCAAGTTTCTGCCTCCTATTGCAGTGTTTCCCAGCCTAATCTTCAAGGACCCTCTGACAGTCCATGTTTTTGCTCCCTCCCAGCTCCTAGCAAAATATGGACTGTCTGGGGGTCCCCGAGGATCGGGCTGGGAAACACTGTCCTACAGCTGCAGGCAGCTCCTCTGTTATGAAAGCCATATTTTTTTTAAACTGTACGACAGGAGGACGGCTAGCTTTGTCTGTAACTTTGTATGCTGTTTGTATGCCGCACGGTACTTCTGTAGATGTATGCTGTTTATACATGTGACTTGGATGTGCAATAATGCGAGATTAGTATGTATTTAATAAAGCAACACTATTCGTACACTGTAGAAGCCATGTTTTCATTACACTTGGGCCTTGAGTGAAATTTCTGGTGGATGCTGCTCTCCATGCGACCATCTCAGCCAACGAAAAAGTATGGATCGTACTGACTGTTTGTGGTCACTATTTATCCAGCATAGAACACACAGGTCTCTCACTTGTGTTAAATCTTTATTTGTTAAAGCACAAATTCGAACACTGCATCTGCTCCAAGCAAAAGTGCATTTCTGCATTCGCTGCATGTACACCACTTGCAAATTTCTACGAAGCAGGGAATGATTTGGGGGGGGGCGGGGAAAATGTCTCAGTGCATTGTGTACTATACAAGAAACCGCAAATATCCACAATTAGAAAAATAGACACCCTCCACTGTCTGGATGCAAAAAATATTGGTCTGTTGTACTGATTTGGCTTGAGGTTGTTGTTAATTTTGCATATTGAGCCAGGCATTACAAAAACGGTCATGAAAACCAAAGTACTGGCGTTACCTAATGGTAACCAGCAAAGTTTCCAACTACCAGCTGAAGACTGGCAGACAGCAGAACTTCCAACTATCAGGTGCACCTTTCACATTTGCTTTCTTGCCCAAGGAGCTCCCAGGATGCCGAGGGTGCATCGTGCGCTACAGTGACATCACCAACTAATCGGACAGCATGCTACAATTTTGGGGGAAGCAAAAATGCACTTGATGTCAAAGGAGTCCGCGGTATCGAACGGCTTGCAGTATTGCCAAGCTGAAGTAGCAAGCGGTCATCTTGTCTACAAATAAGGTCTTTTGTTCGCTGGAAGATTCAGGAAGCCGTAACAGCCCGGGAGGAGAGCTATTGAAAAGCTAAACCACAGCAACAAAAAACAGATAGAGTTTATAACCCTTACTTGGACGTCTAACTTCATCTCGTATTATATACAGCTGTTGCACAATGCAGGCAGCCACGCCTTACATTCAGGTTTGTCAGGCGAAGAAAAGCTGGCAAACATGTACAGTCATGTTATTGGGAGGGGGGAAATCTGAACAAAGTGAGGTCCAACCAGCTGACGAGCAGGACACAGCTCAAGACACAAAACTTGGAAATTGCTGTGCTACGTTACGCAATCAGCGAATAAAATGTTCACCGGATGATAGCACTTCATTTACATAAAATTCCCGGGCTTGAAACACTGTTGTATATAATGAGGGAATACCTGCTATATGGGAACTAATGGCTTATAGCATCCTACTAGGTCACGTCAACAGAGAAAAAGCTACTTTCTTCAGAAGTGCCTAGAAGAGGTCTGGGCTTATAGCCCTGGGGGGTGATCACTGCTCCTGGGACCCCCAGGAGATATAGTCGGGCCTGGTGGCGGCACTGTACTCATCAATGAGCTGCTGGACCACTTCCCGAGAGTTATCCAGCTCGTCGAAGTTCTCCTTGAACATATCCTCCTTCCTGAACTGTTCCAGGAAAGCCTCGCGCTTGCGTAGCTTGTCGTACTGCCGGCACGTGCGTTCAAAGAGCTGCAGGGAAACGAACGAAAAAGTCAAACGAAAAAAACAAACAAAAGTCCACGACACGTGAGGCCCATGTGCACACGTATTACAGGACGTCAAACAACAAAATACAACTGTGGACACCTCGTGAGAAGACACCAGCCATTGCTAATCGTACTAACATTCCTCGATAATGAGCAAACATTTATATTAACTATGTCACTGCTACTCATTAGTAAAATGCAAAGGGTTCATTTGAGGGGAACAGTTGCTGTGGGTGGGGCTTACAGAGGAAATGCTCGTGTGATTAGCCATCATCAGCCCGCTGACACGATGGGCGGAGGGCAGGTAGGGGGACTTCCTTGACAGGGCCACTTGGATGCTGGCGGGTCCCCAAGGGATAAAGTTGGCCAGCTTCCTCTCTCGGATTCTCTGCAGGCTCTTATGCACCTGAAAACCGAACACAGGCCGTCAGCAGATGCCCGGCAAGGATGGTGCGCGGGGCAAGCGATGTGTTCGCGATGGAGGATGAAGGTCATCGACAGCGGGCACAGACCAGCTCCCTGATGCTTCGAGGACGCCCACCTGCGTGGGATCCACCTCGCCCTGGATGATGTTGAGGATGGCGATGTAGCAGTGGTTGGTCTGCCGGTCTCGGCCCGTCGACACCATGACGTTCTTGGGCTGCAGCAGCCTCCTCATAACGTCCAGCACCGTGGTCTTCCTCACACTGGCCACCTGTACCCGAATAAGATTACAACGTTCAGAAGCTCCAAAACTGCACTGTTATAACTATGAACCAGAAAGTATTACCAAACTCCACTGAAAATAACTTTGTTGGATCCAGCCAAATGCTGACTGGATTAAGAGTTAAAAAAACCTGACTATAGCCAGCTGGGGATTGAGTTTGACACATAGTCGTATTACAAAATACACACGCTATTGAATCCTGTATAATAGCAGAAGGAGAAAGAATGTCGCATACCGACTGGTCAGTGGTGAGAGGGGTGTAGCCGGTCATCAGGAAATGGAGGCGCGGGGTGGGGATGAGGGATGCGATCAGGCCAATGAGGTCGTTGTTCATGTAGCCGGGGTAACGCAAAGTCGTCGTGCTGGCAGACATTATGGTGGACACCTGATAGAGGAGGAACAGCGTAGGCAGAGTTACGAGCAGCTCAGCTGGGGAGTGCACTCTAAAAACAGCCACAGGAGGGCGCCCTTCCTGACCCAAGACCAAAGTAAACAGCAACTGCGTCTGTTTTGTGAGCAATATGCACCTAATTGCCATGGCTTTTAGATCACTATTATATGGTATTAAATGAAAAGGTAATTAGCTACAAGCATTTCTTGGTTATTTGGTCATGCTTTCATAGACTGCTGAAAGCTCATGGGAGTTTCTTATACAAAAATATTCTGATTGGTTTGGAGAGAGAACCAATCAGATTTGTAGAGGAGATTGGTCCAAGCAACTAGAGGAGGTGGGACCAACCAATCAGATGTCTTGGTCCCACCTCTTCTACTTGCTTGGACCCACCTCCTCTATAATCTAATTGGATTTCTCTCCAAACCAATCTTTTTTCATTCTGCCCTTACAACATTTTTGTGCAAGTAAAACTACCACGAGTGAATTGAAATGGCTGAATTTAATTGATTTTACTGAAAACTTGATTATTGATATTGATTAGAAAAATCAATGATAGTGTGGACTGTGTTGAAATTGAAAGAATTCAAGACACTAACAAGAAACTAATATTTGTAGGACTGTGGTGGAAAGCTTTGAAAATGATGGTACTTGATCAGAGATTTGCATATAAAATATTACGCAACTGAATCCAGTGAAAGGTTCCAGATTGCAAGACACGGCATTTCATTTCTGCTAGGGGAGAGGCCGTGTCTGACTGGCCCTGCAGCCGTTTTTTTTTATCCTCTGCAATCCCAGACCGGGCCAGGCCTAAAAGTCCGGAGCCATGATGGACGCTCACCAGCTGGTTGATCTGAGAGAAGGAGGGGTTCTGGATGTGCAGGCGGTCCGTGGCGATGCGGTTCAGGGCCGTGTTGTCCAGCACCACCTACGGAGAAAAAAAGAAATGGTGACATTCACTGGGAGGGGAGATAGACGGACCAACCATAACGCTGTAAACGACACTACTCCATAACACATCATCAGTAACATTACTACACAATAACAGCCCCCCAACAAAACACAATGATACCAAACAGAATCTGAAAATATATTTCAATCTACACTAAATATAAAACAGTAGATATATAAACAAAAGCAGGTATTGCTTATTTATTTCACAGATGCGACAAAGCATCAGTGAAAATACCAGAGAACTGAAATCTGCATCAGCCCTTCAAGAAAGGTCATTTATCTTAATTCCCTACTGATTCAGTCCCTCTAACAACAGTCAGTCTTGTAAGAAAGGTTGACATTTGAGGCACCCCCGTATCGGTGACATTTAGCGTTGCAAAGCTGGCAGGGTATATATCACTGACAGTACTTGCCGTCTGACTCTAGTCTGCAGTCAGTCTTTGCCCTATAGAACATGCTGAACCTTGAAATGTGATCATTTCTGCGAAAGATACGTTTCCGCTTCCCTCGCTACCGGTCTAAACCCCTTCAGAAAAACATACAGCGGAAAAACCCATCTTTGCAAGTATCACAGCATCACAGCAGATGGACATGCACCCCTTGTTTCTTTCCTCGTGTGTGCTCTTCACTTTTTCCCCTTTTCCAGTCTTTTTTCGTTCAGTTACACATATCGTGTACTAAAGCAATTAAGCAGCTTGTTACATGCAACTACATAGTGCCCTTCCCAAGTCACCCATTGGAACATTGGTTTTTTTTAAAAACCTTGCCATCCACTGTCAAACAGAGCTTCTACACACAGGTAGTCTGTTGTACGATCTATTGGCACCTGTCCACTAGCATACCGGAACTAGCCCGTGCCTGAGTCGTACCGCAAAGAGATGCTAGTTACGGAGTTTCCAGCTCGCGTCACTGCTCAGTAAAGGCCTTGCCAAGTTTGGAAAATGACAGTGTTGTAAAACCGAAGAGATGCTTATTTACTGTTCATTATGATTTACTATGGGCTAATTTCGGCTACCACTCGTTGCGTTACGTTAGCATCTAATGCGAGCGCAATTAGCATTAGCTTGTGAAAATTTGCATTACCGATCCATTCCATTCAGCCGTTATCTATTGAATTTTTAAGCAGGGGTTTGGAAATGTTCAAGTTCTGTTATTGGGAATGCATCAGTGCATTGCGTTGTACAATACTACTACTAATGAATAATATATAGAACATGCCGTTTTTCCTTCAGATAATCCATGCACATTGACATAGATTACTAGTACCTCCATGAATTTTGACCAATCAGATGGGGGTGATGCAACCAGCTCAGATTAGTCTCGCTTTCCGCCCTGCTAGTAAGCAGGGCCATGTCAACACGAGTTTGGGTCGGGTACGACTTGCATAATTTACAACGGAAATCTGTCTCTTTGCGGTACGAGTCGGGTTCGGCTCGGTTCCTGGTGGCAGTCGAAAAGCACCAGATGTGGCTCCATTTTCTAAATAGTCACCACTGGGGGGCCTATGAAACAGATCCTGACCAAGCCACAGTGTTTCTTAATTTTGAGCATGCGTTCCAAATTAATGGTGGGAAATTCTAATTACTTTCAAAAGACGCAAATATCATAATGAGGGACTCCTGGCATCTTTTGAGAATGATACTGGAAAAGAACCAAAATCCTTACCATTATTAACAAGAGACACGTGTGAGGTCACAAAACCAGCCATTTCTAAATTACAAGCATGTAGCCTTATGATGTTTACAACCAGAGGGGTCTGAACACCTGCCAGAGGACTTGGTGTCATGCTAGCCGTCAAAGGAACCTAAAAAGGCAATAATGCATCCGATCTGCGCAGGCAGCAGCCCCGTACCACGCAGTCAGCATTCTGCGTCAACCTCTTCAGCGTCAGCAAAGAGTTATAGGGCTGCACCACCACATCACTCATCTCGTCCTGGTTGGGGAACACCGAGTATGTCTGCACCAGCTTCTTGGGGTACCTGAACACAGAGGGGAGACTGTCTAAAAGGTGCCCTTTTGGGGGGGGGCGTCGTCAATCACACGAAGAAGCGCGCTGACCTATCATTCAGTTTCTCCAGCAGATAAGATCCCAGGCCTGATCCTGTCCCCCCTGCAATGGAGTGGCAGAGTACAAACCCCTGAAACATGGACAGAGATCGTTTAGCCCTTTAGAACACAAACACCCTCACAAACAGCCAAAAATTACCGATATACTTCGAGCAAACTCATTTCTGAAAATGTGACCAGGACAGTGCAAAACATTGCAGTTTCCTTAAAAAGTATGTGTCAATTCTTAAGTTGTTTACCACTGTGCTACCTGCTCCACTGGGGATAACGCCTGTCACATTTACAAATGCAGTGTGTTTCCATCACACAGGTGGTGTAAGAGATACAGCACAGACAACCACGCAGTGTGGAACCAGGTAACCAGGGGTGGCTAGTTCAGGTCCAGAAAGTAAAAATCCAGACCACGATTTTCTTTCAACCAACCAGTTGAGTATAGATTCACAGAGTACTCAACTGGTTAGTTGAAACAAAATCTTAGTCAGGATTTTTACTTTCTGGACATAATCTATCCACCTCTGCAGGTAACGCGGAGAAACTCCAGCCTGACTTGACATTCACACAATGGGAAAAAAACCAGAATGAAATATCATTAAAACTAGGAAAATAATGTCTACTCAGCTTCCTAATGTTATTGTGATGAGGCTGAGATGCAAGAAAACAGTAAGCAATACTAATCGTTTTACATTAATTTTTCATTAAAAAAATACATTAACATCTTGGACAAAAGCAAGGTTTTGTTTCCCAGAGAGATGAAGCCAAGTGTAAAAAATAAGTTGTGAATACACTAGAGCACGTGTAAATAACACGAGCTTGTGGCTTCCAGGTGAAAAGCGATCCCTTCAAGTGAGCTGTTAGCGCTCTCTGATCCAGCCCGGGTCGACCAAGCGGAGATCAAAGCCAGCCACCTCCAAGCTGTCGCTGCCATCTGCCTCTCTGTCGATGATGTCGAAGATGTCCTCGTGGATTTTCTCACCCTGAAAATACAACCATGACTCCTGATGAGAGAGCATGACCAGGCTGCTTTTTCCACACGCACTTTAAGGGCATTTTACGCTGGTCTCTTTGACAGCTTGGGGTTTCTGTTATGGATGGACTTGCTTTTTTAAAGATTTTCCTTATTAATAATTAGTACTAATAATGTCTATCAGGACCGAATGGAAGCATTACTCAGTGTTTATCTTTAAACCAATCTTTTGGATAATAACGAAAATAAAGATATTGTGCACAAGCATAAATGTAATCCCCTTGCTTTTCAAGTCATGAGCTTTTTTTCATAAGTTTTTCAGTTATCGTGCAAACATGGTGAGCCCGACTCTCCACAGTTAATACCTGGGAGAAGCCGCTGGCCCAGTTGTTCCCAGCGCCCCCTCCGTGTTCTGACAGGTAGATGTTCTCTGGGTTGTACAGGTTGGCGTACGGCGAGTTCAGGATGGAGTGGATGACCCTGGGCTCCAGATCGAGCAGAACCGCCCTTGGGATGTAGTGTTCATCGTCTGCCTGTAAGGTGCGCAACGCGACGCTTCGTTTTAGGAGGAACGACGGAATAAAAACGACGTAATAGCTCCGTCTGCTGGCGATGCCACATTATAAAACGGGAACATAACCACTCTTTGTTTCTGCAGCTTTTCCCAAAGCTCTTTGCAGTTAAGATGCGTAAAGGATGGACGTACTACACGTGTTAAACACTGCAACCAAACCCGGTATGGAGATGCAGAGCCCTACAAAGTTTTACAAAGGTACAGCAGAGCAGCATATAACATTTAAGGAAAGGCTTTACCTTCTGCGGAGTACAACTTATATAGGGATAAAGACCTGAAAAGATGGATCAGACTAATACCTGGTAGAAAAACACATCTTTGCGGTCCGTGCCCTCCGTGGCGAACTCCTCCACGATTCCCTCCGGGCTGATGCCATGTTCGGCGCACAGCTGCTTCCAAAACTCAAAGCCGACTGCGGGGAAGGAGGATGCGGTTGATGTGATATTTGTTTTACCGATCAACGGTTGTAAATGTTACCATCTTAATTATAATAACCAGCTAAGGCATGCTTATGAGGAGTACTCATTGATCTGGCATGCAGACAGCAATGTGAAATGTAGAGTCTTTGTGATCGTGAACAAAATGTAGGTTGGGTTAAGCGGTGAAATCTGCATCTCGAACCTGCTATACTGCCTCATTGCTTAAACTCTCAAAAACGGATAATTTTTTAAAACAAATGTCGGTGTATTGCTCGATTTGTGTTTCGTGTGTTAGTTAAGCTACAATGACAGGCATGGCGATGTAAGGAAGCTGTCAGTTACCTACAGAGCCAGTCAACAAGCTACCCAACCCTCATTCACCAGCAAACAGCCACATTTTAATTAATCAGGCGATTATTAAACAATAAGACCCGCACACGAAGTTTCTTTTAGAGTGATACACGCATAAAACAGAAAGCATTAATAACTCTCTAGTCCGTCCACGGTAAACGACACCCGAGAACAATTCACGATCACCGGGCCTAATCCATTAGATGGGTCAAATCAGAAAATGCAGCAAATAAACAATAGCATACTCTGGTTGCCGCACTGTCCTAACTGAAGTGTTATAATCTCCCTGGGCATCTTGCTTCATTAACGGAGTACCGAAGTTAATCAACTGACAATCCAGCGCTCGAAGGCCTGCCCCCAACGCGTCTCAGTAACCGGCGCTTCCTTTCTCCCGCCGTGGTGACGTCACAAGCCCGCGCCGCCCGCAGGTGTGTACGCATGCGCAAAAGATACATGCGTGGCTCATCGAACTACAGATCCGTGCTTTACGGCAGCTTGCGGTAAATCATAATAAAGGCAGATATGCTGTGGTTTTTATTATTAACAATATTATTTGTTATGTTGTTGTGGATTTATCCACCCTTGATTTCTGTCTATCCACTAAGAAAACCATCGAATAATTAATGAACGAACGACCTTTTAATTTCTGTTCAATTTAATTTGGTTACATTATTAATGCCATTCCATTCGCAAGATCGAGTAGTACTTGGGTAAATAATACTACATTATTCACAGTATATCAGTTTTTTTTCTGTTTGTCGATTCTTTCTGGAAAATACTGAAAACCATGTAACAGCTTGCATGTAAACATCTGATCTGAAATTCCCTTTATGAAAAATAACAATTGGTAAATATATTTAAACCAAGTGGAAATTTTAGAATTTCAGCTTTAAACTAACCACTTTAATCTGTTAATCTAATTCTTAAATGTGTGTACAAATTTTAAAACTGGTTTGATTCAGCCAGAAGCAATATCGAGATGTGTCATGGGGACAAAACAGTCCTGAGGCTTAGCAAGCATAGTGGAATGTAACTTAACGTATAAATACGAGCCAAGCACACCCACACGCACAATGAAGCTTAACCCTAACCACAGCCGCAGCTATCCAAAATTTACCAAAAAAAAAAAAAGTGACAGCCGTAAGAGAAACATCCACTTAATTAATTTAGAGAATTTTGATGAATATTTCAGCATGGACGTCCGGAGGACCTGCGGGCGAGCAGCCGGGGAGCTGTAGGCAGGCGAGGGGGATTTAAGCTAGAAAGCAGGGGGCCGCCTGTCAGCTTCGCCATGTTGGAGGCATCGGCAGCGTAGAGCAAATCAAATTGCCTGTATCGGCGTGTTGGAAGAGGAGGACCTTCCCGGACAGTGTTTAGTCTAAGGAAACGTGACAGATGCGTGACTTGGTGGGGAGTCAGAGAAGCTGCGGCCGCGGAGCGGTAGTGCTTGAATAATGTGTGATTCGGGTTTAGGCTGGTGACATTGTTTTTTTTTCCCCTTCGCCTGTGTCGGGCGGATATCATGGGCGTCCCCGCAGCACGTCTCCAGCCGCGGAGCCAGTCAGTCTGACTCACGGCAGCTCCCCACGCCGTGATCGTAGCAGCTGAGCCGGACCTGCGCCGCGGAGTAAGGGGGCGGCTTTCCTGCGTATCGCCGGTGCATAGCGCCTTTACCCGTAGCCAGGGATTGGGGGGCGTGGGGGGGAGGCGGGCCGTCGCACCGGCTTCAATCGGACGTTAAGATGGCGCTCAGCGGGGAGACCGGAGCCGCAAACGAGAGACGGGAGTTCGGGCTGAGCTGCGGCCCGGAGAGCGGATCGGGTCCCGCTGAGAGGGACGCGCAAGTGCAGGCCGTCAAGGCGTCGCTGCTGTGCAGGTTGGGGCCGTACGAGCCGGTCGTCACCCGCGTACAGGGGCTGCTGATCTGGGAAAGGCCGTTTCACAGCGTGCTGCTTTACACGGCGGTCAACGCCGTCTTCTGGTAAGTCGACCTTCCTTCCCACCATCCCTCCGTGTTTCGATCGAAAGGGAAGTCAGCCGGACATTTTGCTTGTTTTGTGTGTCGGGCGCCCCACGTGTGCGCTGGAAACGGATGGTCCGAAGCCCTCGGCGGGGATTTGCCGTGACACAGCTGACATGACATCTCTCGGTGCGGGATGGGAGGCAGATGGCCCCGTTCGCCTATTTTTAGAGCGCAGTGGCCACATCGTGTTTTCCGTCGCTGTCGCTTCGGCCCGCGACTCTGTTCCGATCGTTTGTTTTGTGTGTGAGGAATGAAAGGTTCGCGCTTGGTAATGTACACTGTAATAAGTTAAATCCTTTTGCCAAATGCAGGAAACCGATGGGGCAAAAACGGGCCGACGGGCACTGTCACTTCTGTTGTCAAGTTCTCCAGTCTCTCAGCATGGACAGTTTTTGGGTTCTATGTTCAGCCTGGGTGAACAGATCTAATTTTCATAGTATTTTCGAATCCTGAACTGATCAGAATGATATGAAGTATATACAGAATAACACTGAGGAATGAGTTACTTGGAATGATTAAATATAGACTTATTAACTGACGCACTTTGCTTACATTTAATTTAACAACAGTTCGGCAGATATGGTTTCTTGCATTAATGAAGGATGTAATCAAGTGTCAGGTTTCTTGCACATGATACTCTCTGGTGTGTCCTCCGTCCGGAAGACCTTTACAGTGGCTGGAAATTAGGCTTGATATATCTGGGAGCTATGGGTAACCTACACGGTGCAATCCAAGCCATTTTAAAGGGGTGGCATCTGGTATAGTAAATGACAGCCATTGCCCCTTAAAGGGAATGTTACATGAAAGGCCAGTGTTCACTGAAACAGGGTAAATAACCTGACATAGTTTGCACTCTGTGTACCGTCTTTGCACTTTGTCTGTTTGGTGCTATATGTATGTTTCTCTGTGCACAAGTTCTCCCTGTTGTGTGCACTGCCCCCCCCCCTAACTGTCCCCCCATACCTCAAGTTTATTTTATACAAATAATAGGCAAAATCTCGGTTTGCCCTTTTAGGCTGGAGGTCAGAAGGTCACACGTGCAAAAACGTGAAGATGACCCTTAACAGCCTGCTGTCATGTTATATCACATGTGCATGCAGAATAGGAAAGTGATGCTTAACCATTTGCCAGTGAAAAGTGAAAGTCAGTGTCATTACCAGCATTGTAGGTACTCCGCTGTGTAATTCACCTGTATACCCTGCATCCGCTTAGAATGTTTAACCGTATAAATTATATAAATGGGCAATGGCCTTTTTTTGTGCGTGTTTGCCCTGTGGAAGAGGAGTGTACTTTTGTGTTCAAGCAGGCTGAAAGACGCCCAATGGAAGAGGAAGATTACTGCAGCTGTTGAGCTGCCTTAGGTGTCTTTAAAGTGGTAAATCCTGTATGCGTGTCTGGCCAGTTTCATTTCGGCTTCACGTGGGAAGGGATCAGTGGATTATTTTCAGCGGTGGCCGTCGGGGGAAACAGGAAAATGGGTCGCCTTTCGAAGAGGAAAGACGAAGGTGTCACTGACTTTGTTGTTCTACTAAATTCTTAAATAAACAAATCACTGTTTGCTTAAACAATAATTGTAGCCATAATTTCTGGATAAGTAGATGAACATGACAAGTTTTAAATATGTTCTGCTAAATTCTTCTAATCTTTCACAGAAAACAAATCGGACACTTATGATCTCCTAGTCAAAAAAGTTTGCCTGTCAGAGCCCTTCTTGGAAGGACTGGTCGTGATCACTGGAGAGCTTTCAGCGACCAGCCAGCTACTGGTCGCTATTGCTAACTCTGACCCACTCAGATCTAAGCACCAAGCCTCCACGTATGAAAACATTAGGACTCGTGTGTATTTGGACAGTTCTGGGAACAACTAAAATTGCACTTGGATCACATGGGATAATTGTGTTCTAACATCAGTCTGAGACGGGGGGGGCAGTCTGATTCCAGGGGGCCCTGGTGCCCTGCCTGGTAAGGGGCGGCCTCAGCAGCATTTGTGCTTGGAGGCATAACGGCTCCAGTCGTTGTGCTTTTTCCGCACATGTGGGCATTGTGACAGCCATATGGTTGTTTTGTTGACCTTTTTTTTTTTTTTACTTGCTCATTTTCAGACATTATCTATATTATCTTGGTGAATGGGTGAGGGCTGTGCTTTTCTTGGTGTCCTGCCCTTAACTCTCACCAGAAGCACAGCGGCCTCAACCACACGTTACCTTCTGCGGGACCCGCTCTGACTGTGGCGGTGCTGTCCTCCTCTCCCAGGTTCCTGGCCCTCAGCTCCCTGCGTGTCCTCTTCCTGCTCTCGGCCGGTCTGGCCGTGGCCGTCTGCGTCGACACCTGGAGGAAGAGGATCTGGCCCGAGATTAGAGGTGCGCTTGAGTTCCCAGCCGTCGCTCCTGCTCCGGGCCGACGACAGCGGTGCGCCGTTGCTTTAAGCCTCGAAACGTGTCTCCAGGTCATTTCTGACGCCGCTATGCTGTCTGTCTTCACAGTGAGACGAGTGGATGAATATGAAAATGAAAGGTAAGGAGTTCGTAGTCAGTCGCTTTAGTATTTATATCCCATCCAGCTGCTTCTCAGGGACCCAGGGAGCCTGTTATACTTTATTTCAATTTATTTCATTGTGATTAACTGAATATACCATCACTCACCCTGGTTGGCAAAATCTGGTCGGGACCCCCCCCCCTTTCCCTCCCCAGCGGGCAGAAAATTTGCCACCATGATTTGGTGGCTTGTCAGACTATTGTCTTTGTAAAAGTATCTCTCACAAGTTGTGCTGTACTGGATGAGCGGTCACAGAAGGTGATGTCCCCTTGAATTTTTGAAAGGAGATTCCGTCTCGTCCAGCTCTGAAAGCGGGCTGGTTAACAGCTGCTAATGGTGGTTAGTGTGGTTGATGTGAGACGGTGCCCCACCTCTGCGGGGCAGCCTGCCCCTGACCACTCC
Source organism: Cryptomyrus ogoouensis (assembly GCA_025773925.1). Classification (NCBI taxonomy): domain Eukaryota; kingdom Metazoa; phylum Chordata; class Actinopteri; order Osteoglossiformes; family Mormyridae; genus Cryptomyrus; species Cryptomyrus ogoouensis. The sequence goes on along the minus strand of JAOYFF010000046.1, from coordinate 13,247,765 downwards.
TTCCGCTCCGCAGCTGGGGTCTGGTGCAGCCCGGGATACTCAGCGTCCCAGAGCTGTGTCACCACATGGCCGAGCTCTGGGTCTCGGGATCGTCCTTCACCACCAGCCTCGTGGACTTTAAGAGGCACAATCCGGGCAAGGTGGGTGGCTGGGATTTCTATAATCCAGATACCTGACAGAGGCAGACGGGGGGGTGCTGTGGTCAAAAAAACAGGAACTACGACCAAAAGAGTTTTCAAATACTTGTTAAAAAAATTAACAAAAGTAACATTAAGATTAAAAGGTATATCAATGTCTGTAGTGTGTTGGGTAGCTAGTTTGTTTACCAAATGAATCCCTTTAATTAACCCTCAGCGCCCCACCCCGCATGCCACCTAGAGTGCGTTCAGGTAGTCTGTGTCCCCTGTACCCTGCTTGGTACTCATACCCTTGTTTGCTTCCCTCGTTAATGCAGTAAATGGCTTGTTTTATGCAAATGGAGGTAACACTTAACCCTTAGTAGCTTTTAACCTGCGGTCTGCCCATGCTGTTCAGTTCTGTCTTCTAGCCTGTAGCTTCTTCAGCTTCCTGGCCATGCTGGGCCACTACGTTCCTGGACTGGTGCTCTCCTATGCTGCAGGTGAGTTTCAGTCCCCCCCCCCCCTCCCCCAGTGGTGGGAAATGGAATACCACTGGTATTTTGGAGATATACGGGTAAATTGGATATGATGGGGATTCTGTCTGCGCCGAGGAAGGCCAGTTTTGAATGTCGGCAGACGCATGTAGACCCCCTCGCGTCGCGTCTGTCTGTCCCCAGTGCTGATGGTGTTGCTGAGCCCTTTGGCCGCCTGCCACCGGATGTGGCAGCGCCTGTGCGTGAGGCTGGAGCCGGCCCTGCGGCGGCTGGACTTCAGCGTCCGCGGCTACATGATGTCAAAGCCAATGGAAAACCAATGTGAGCGTGGGGGCGGGGCCTTACAAGAAACTGGGCCTTTCTCTTTAAATCTCAGCCTCTGACCTTGGCCTGGGGGGGTGGGGCTATCTTTGTGATACAGTTCTCCGCCGACCCATCAGACCGGTTGCCACGGCTGACGCCAGCGATAGCGAGGAGGAACTGGCTGCCTTCTGCCCCACGGTAATGCTACACCTGGTCCAACACCCCTGAAGCACCTGTCTTGTGTTTTATAAATCCGTCAGTGCCGGTTACCCGGTATCGCTGCACCACGGTCAGGTCGGTCTGACTCTTCTCTCCGCTCCGCCAGCTTGATGACGCGGCGGCGGCCAGGGAGCTGGCCATCACGGACTCGGAGCACTCAGACGCTGAGGTCTCCTACACCGAAAACGGCACCTTCAACCTGTCCAGGGGGCAGACTCCACTCACCGAGGGCTCTGAAGGTAACAGCTGCCGCCGCCTTTGGCACTGGCATGGAGACGTGCAAAAGTACAGGAACAGAAATCTTTCAGAAACGAATAAACCCCTTTTCTTACTTGTCTGCTGTATTTCAAATGAATGCTAAGTTAGACAGTTGGACTTGGTGTAATTGATTTCATCCATGTTCCCTAACTGCTTCTCCAGTATAGGGTCACTGGGGCACTGGAGCTTCTCCCAGTCTGCACTGGGCATGAAGGCAGTGGAATATCCTGCCTGGGATGCCAGTGCACCACAGGGCACAGTTTCACATACGGGCAATTTAACGATTCCCGTTAACCTGACCATGTGTTCAGATAATCTGGGACTGTGGGAGGAAGCCATCTTAAACCAGGGTTCCGTTTCCAAATCAGGAAATGGAACTGGAGCTGGGATTGGAAAAAAAACTACAGGGAATAGAATTGAAGTTGAATTTGAATTTCAGGGAGATTTAAGTTCCAACTCCAGTTCCATTTCCTGATTTGGACTGGAATTGATGAATGCATTCCGGAATGGCCCCCACCCTGGCTTAAACATGGGGAGAACCTGCAAAATCCACAGACAGAAGTGATGGCATTTGAACCCCCACCCCCTAGATGTCTAAGGCCACTGAGTCCTACCCCTAACCCACTGTGGCTGATGTTAAATATCACATGTCCATCTTGGTATATATCGTTGCAGTATTACAGTTAGTCCAATAGGGGGCTAAAACACCCAGGATGAATCTCAATATGCATACTTGACTGTACTTGTGTTCTCCTGTACCTGTTTTATGTCATCTTCCATTGTCGAAGACCAGTTCCAATACTAAGAACACGTTCACAAGAATGGTAAAAATCCCCTGCTGTTAGTCTTGCTCTGCCCCGAAATATCACGGATACATCGGTTGCATCCTCGCCAAACGAGAGCAATCGCATGATCCATTGCGCCCCAAGTTCGTTCTTGGAAGACAGGTTAGCAAGACCGGTCTTGCCAAGACCCCAAGTGCGGTCTTTGCATTCTTGGTATTGAGATTAGTCTGTGGGCATCCAGCCCTGGTAGGCGGTTAACTGTCTATCCGTTTGCTCAGACTTGGACAGACACAGTGACGCAGAGGAGTCGTTTGCCCAAGACCTCCCTGACTTCCCCTCCATAAATCCCGACGCCACGCTGCTGGACGATGACGACGACACCAGCATCGGGCTGCCCAGTCTGGCCCCATCGAGCCTTTCGGGCCGCCGGTCCGTACCGCTGGACATGGATGTAGACGCCCCGCTGGACTCGGACCAGGAGGAGCTGGACGCCGAGCTGTCCCTCAGTGGCCTGCCCCCGGCTGCGAACTTCACAGGTGACATCAGTGGCATGATAGCCAGCAGCATGATCCAGGCGGCCCTGGCGGGGGCTCTGCAGCCGCGGCCACCCCCCGCCCCCCAGAGGGAAACCGGGTTCCGGGCCAGGCCGCGCCGGGCCTGCCGCAAACAGTCCAGCTCTGAGCTGGACACCGACCTGGAGAACGAGGACTTCGAGATGCTGGATCAGTCTGAGCTGAACCAGATGGATCCATTGGGAACTTCCTCTCGCGGCGCCGGACACCCCCAGAACCAGGGTTCCGGCTTCCTGTCCAACTTCCTGGGAAAACCGCAGTGAAAACCTATTTTTATACGTGTCAGCGGAACCAGCTGGGCTTGGATGGTGTGTGCGTGTGTGTGTGTGTGTGTGTGATCGCGTGTGATGACAGGGGTCCCAGCCACCAAAAGCTGGATTTGGTTTGCCGTTGATATCACTGTGAAGTATTTTGTTAGGTTTTTAGTTCAGTATTTTGAGAGTCTTTCCTCCTTTGGGGTCTACACATATAAGATCCCTTGTTTTAAATGCTTTTAGTTTTGTAGGCTGAGCAATAGGACCTTTCACTCAATAACACACACGCACAGCATACAACACGGAACACCCGCTTAACTGTAATACTTGCCAATCACTTCCCCTCAAGCAGCGAGAGAGCAATTCATGTCAAATCCACTTCAGAAATCACAATAAAATGCACACTATGCCTTTGTTTTGTCAAAATATGAACACTACACGGGATAAATGACATGGGACCAAACCTACATTCCTGTTTGTGAGAATTTGCTGGAGAAAAATCTAAATTTCCCATGATTTTCTGGTTTATCACAAGCTTGGCTTCTGAGGACGGCAGCAAGGCCTGTGTGTTTATTGCATCTTATTTTTCTGTTTGCATCACTCTGCAATGTACATATGTAAATAATACCTTCATATTAACATTCAAGAATCAGACGTAATGATTCATCCGTTGGTCATTGCGAGATGAATCAGGTTTCCCCCAAGCCGTGTGTGACGTGTCCCGCCGCCGTAGCAACCGTCTGAACTGGCTGTTGTCATGCATCTCCGTCTGTGGGTGTGTGCGTGACGACGGGGGCTTCGGCTGTGTTGTCGTGTTCAGAGAATCAGTTTCATTTATTTCAAATGAAACTCGAATGAAAGGCTGCAAAATTTGCAAAGGGGAAAAAAATTTAAGAACAAGAAATTATTAAACAAAGATATTTCTTTGCTGGCCTAGCTCTGAGCGTCAGCCCGTGGAATAATGTTGAGGTGCACATTTGACTTTTTGGTGCTCAGTTATATTATACTTCTGCCACTTTTATGAAAGTTACATGGGATAAAAGGTTAATCTCACTTAGCGCTCAACCTTTCAAAACATAACTATCGAACCAATTACTTTTTTTTCCTCAGCAAGATCCATGATTTCATGCACTTCAAAGCGCCCATCCCTATAAATTACTTTCTCACGGGTATTTTACTTCAGGGGAAACGTGGAGGTCTGTCTTCTCCACTCTTTGTTCTTGCTGGCTAGTCAGGAAAGCTGGGAGTGCTGCAGGTCCTGGAACCACTCCCAGTTTCACTTGTGATCTGAGTGGCAAGTGCATGACATGGAAATGGGGAACCGCATACATAGTCCTAACCCTCCGAAGCGCAAAAGCCATCGATAGTATTGTGTGGCTTTGCTTTTAGCCAAATGAACTTTAACAACTAGTGATCTAACGAATGCCGGGTTCGTATCATTTCAATAATACGCCCATTTGAAGGCACACAATCGTTGAGACACGCTGTCACTTTTCATGATGTTTAACCCATATTAATCAGTATGGTTGGTAGTTCCATTTAAAAAGGAGATGCAGACACTTTCTGAATGAATCACATACTTCTACAGTGGTTGAACGCAGCATAGTATCGTAGTTCATGTTGTTATATACTACAATTGCCAGATCTCACACATTGGCCATTTGGCATAATAAGTTTACAAGTTACTATTTTATTTTAGCATATTTCACATTAAGTACAGCAGTAATGCAACCCAAAGCTTGTCTGAACGAGTGATGTGCTTTTCCCATGCGCCTTGTGCATTAAGTACAGCAGTAATGCAACCCAAAGCTTGTCTGAACAAGTGATGTGCTTTTCCCATGCGCTTTGTGCATTAAGTACAGCAGTAATGCAACCCAAAGCTTGTCTGAACGAGTGATGTGCTTTTCCCATGCGCCTTGCAGGGCTTCTTTCCAGCTTGTGTCCTGCTTGTGTTGAGAAGAAAAATGTGATACTTTCACAACAGGATGTGGGATGGGCAGCGACCTTAAGTAGCACTCCTGAACTTTCTCAGACATTACCCCTCTCTCCACACCATATCTTCTGTGTCTAAGTTGTGAGCTGTGTATAATTTTGGCTGTATGTTTAATGTTTCTTCTCTCGTTAGCAGATAGCAGGAATTGATATTTTAATGCATGAGTCTCTCGTAAGGCACCTGGACAGAACCCGGGAGGAGAATGACAGTAGTGAAAATCATTTGTTAGGCATAAATATACAAAAAGTCCCATCTTCTAAAATTGTACATTTTTATTTTTTAATGTAGTTTTTGGCTTATCAGTAGTATTTTCTACGTAAGAGTCTGTTTGCCCATTATTGTTGACACCATGTGTACTGTGTATTGTTGGGAATCAGAATATTAGTACAGTGTGGAGCTTAAACCCCTGTATAAATAAATATTGTAAGTGTTATAATGCATTGCTTATTCCCGTAAATGATGCCTGCAATTTTCTGGTTCATTTTCTGGTGCCACTGTTCTTATTTTTATTGTGATCTATGAGAGGGCTCTCTGTTGGGACAAAAGCCTTATTTGGACAAAATTTTATACTCCATCTGGACAATAAGTAATGCCTTTAGGATAGTAATGTATTTTTTTTTCCTTGATCATTTGTCAATTATGTTGCCTTCTATGGGAAGGGACAGTTGTCATTCAGGTAGGCAACTATTGCTAATTATTTGTCCCCTCTGTCCCCCAATAGAACACACTGTGAACATGTTATATACAAACGTATGAAGTAGAAAACGGGATTGAGTGAGGTAACTGACTTGTTTTACAGATATTGTAATAATGCAGCTTTGAACCACATTACCACTTACATTTCACTGATTTGACAGTGGAAGACAGCTGTTTTTATAAGACGTCCCGTTTACACAATAAACAAAAGTGTGATATAGTTAACTAAATCCTCTACGTGGAGGTGAAATGTACAAATTCTGGTTTCATCATTAAACTGTGCAGCAAAATATCCTTGTGATAGCGTGATTCTCCCATGTTTGACAGATTTTTATTTTAATGTTGCCCTTAATGAGAATTGTAAAAAGTAAGTGTACTTTTGTTCAATTCAAACACAAAGAGCTGGATCACACATGATGACAAAATCGCCGCTGGGTTGAATGTCGGTATTTGAAAGGCAATTGCCCAATGGTTTTATTTATGCTGTATAATTATGTTTGTGAGAAATAGTACGAAAAATGTCGAATAGCCAGATTTCCCTGTACCACAACATAGCTTGTTTTAACCTTCTGTTTGACCAGAACAAGAATGAGTTTTTAAAATTCTTGGTTGTTAAAGGTTATCACACTAGGCTGGACTTGGTAAAGAGCAGGTTGGTAAACTGGTCCAGTGTGAAGCGGGTCGTGTACGTTACAATGTTTCAATAAATGTCTGTAGTTAAAGTGAAATCTTTTCTCTGTAACTCGGTTTTGATATGTTTTGATGTGAAAACCTTATTAAAGAGAAACATTTAAACCGACTAACAAAGCAAAAGGATCGTACGTTTACTCTTCAGTGGAGTGCGCCTTTATTTTCACTGTTTACTTTACGTTGGAGGGCGGGTTTTCGTTTACAGGGTGTTTTGGAAATATAATTTATATTCATGAGAGAAGCTACCTGATTGGTCGGAAAAACTGTCAGCTATTTATTAGTCAATCAGGCAGCGCTTTTTCATGAATATTAATGAATTCCCGAACCACTCTGTAAAATGGATAATATGGGTGCGGCGTTCACTATTGGTTGGTAAAAATCTAATAACCCCGCCCGTATGACCTGTTGTCCCACAATACACTGCTGCGCGCGAACCTCGAATGTAGCTCACAACAAGCAAGTTAGTTCAAAATGAGTAAAAAGGATGCATCTGGTAAGTTATTTTGATACAGAAATAAATAGTTTGTGTTTTGAATAAGTGTGTTTGTGTGTGCATATACACGTTAGCAGTGTGTCTCCTCAGCTTCGTTTTAGCTTTGTCAAAATAGCTGGTTCTGTTTATACCATTTGGACGAACAACCGGAGTTCAGTCAGCGGTTCGAATTATACGATTGTAATGTGTACTATGGTTTAATAAAATGTTTTGACACTGACGTTTTGACAATTCCGCTGTGTTTTAGTCAACCTGAAGTGTTTGCATAAGTAATCGCCAACGCGTCAATCGCATAGCGCTCCGCAAGGACCCATTGAGTAAGCCCGCGGTTTGTGACCGCGGTAAAGACAGTTTGCAGTTTGCGATTCGGGATTCCTTTGAGTTTATCTCGACAGTGCGGTGAGGTAAACTAGTAAACACAGTGGCATTTTGTTATTAGTGATTTGTGAATTCGGATGACGTCATTTCCCATCCCGAAATCTGCCGATACTATACTTTGCCTTTTTATTGTCAAACGCGAATAATAAAAAAAAACTTCACCAAATAAACAGGTCCAGGCAGGCTCATTCTGCCCAGTCTGATTTGTGAATTTTTTCACAGTCCTTAGTTCGTCTGCCAGTGACTGATACAGAAGGGATTAAAAACACGTCACATGCCATAGCAATATATGGGCTACATCACATCCTAGTGGCTAAAACATCCAAACAAAGTGGCCCAGAAGGACCAAACTAGGCTCAAATTGATCAGTCTGATTTGTGATTTTTTTTTTTCACAAATCAAATGTGGTCAGTCCTTCATAGGTCAGTGTATGTATTAGGCAGCTGGTGGGAAAAAGCACTGTTTCTACACATGAACCTCACTAATAATGAACATACCCTCATAAAGCACAATTTCCATGTTGTTTTTGACAAAACATGATTTGTGGAAAAATTCACAAATGTATTTGCACACATGTCATCACTCAGTGTAGCTATATGGCCACATGCCAATACATGGGCTATGCCAGATACATTTTGCCCTGACATATTTCTGTTTTCAAGGTGGTTGAGCCATTGTTTTCATTTTAAATTGCATATTCATTATAACATGGCTAGCAATAATAAGAGACAACATATAGACATTCATGTCCAGTATTCTATTATAATAAACTTTTACATTACATTATATACCAGAGATAGCAGAAATAATTTTGTCTAGTATATTTTATCTTGGTGTATTTCCTGTCTTTTTATAAAGATATTATTATTATTA
>JAOYFF010000046.1:13211589-13230678 GCA_025773925.1 Cryptomyrus ogoouensis | reverse complement strand
TTATTTAAGGCCCCTGTCACTCCAGGGCCCTTGGAATCGTCCTAACTTTTCCCCCCTTTACGGCGCCCCTGCTTATATGTGTGTATATATGTACACGCACGCGCACATATATATAATACATATATTATTTAATGTATTATTTATTTATTTTCTAATATGCGTCTGATAGCTATTTCAGTAGGAAATAAATGGGATTTAGGTCGCCAGTGGATTGAGCAAACTGGCCATTTTGCACTAAAGGATTTTCCGGTAACCAATGCAGACCATTTGACACCATTTCAAATCAATTTGGCCGTTTCAAATGGAAATTCTGCCCAGATGTAAGGTCAAAGCTGAAGAGAATGGAAAATAGAAAAATAAGGAAGACATGGAGGAGGAAGGGGTGGTCATAATGGAAGAAGATGCAAGTGATGGCATAGAAAGAGAGATGGGAAAAGGAGGAAATGGGGGAGAATTATGAAATGTAGGACAAAATACACAGCAGGTCCAGAGAGGCGCAGGGACAAAGGCAGACTGGGCCAGAGGCAAATCAGGTACCGGCGGTTTCTTCCAGTAGTGAATAGTTAATTGAAGTCATGTAAGTCGCTATTGTTCATATGTCATTTGCAAAAGATGTTATGGCTGAAGTGGGACAGAATATTTTGAGAATATTTTTAGCCACAGGAAATACAAAACAGAAAAGGGGGCAGAACACAGAGGGGCTGCAGACAGCCCCCGTAACAGTAGGTCACCTGTGGTTCCTGGGCGTCATACCTGCTAGGCGACCCAGATGAAGACCAGGGCGGAGCAGGTGTGTGATCAGCGTACAGCCAACACACGCAGACCTCGGCTGAAAAAGGAGGTGTGAAGATTAAGAAAATAAAGATACACCCAAGTAAAGAAGCATTTGATTAAAGTATGGTGATGACCAACATCTTTAATGTGTTGCAATATTTTATAGCAGACAGCGGTAATTTATGAGAGCATCTTGGAAAGGCTGACACAAACAAACAGGTTAGATGGCACCTACACTTTAAATGTAATATACATATCAAGAAATGGAAGAATTTTCTACTTAAGTTTAAAAGAAAATACATTACTTTTAACAGGTTGCTTAATTATTTTGAAAACCTTGTCTGAAACACTGAAAATTCTGCAGCCTATTCCAGGAAACATTGACACATGTCAGAGGGCCCGCAGAACATTTAACCCATAAGGTTTAGGCCTACAGAAGGCAGAAGCCCATTCATATTCATACGTATTGGCCCTGCGGGTTTCCTCTTTATGACACTGATCCTAACGGGAAATAGTTTCTTGCATGACACCACCCTGCACTAAGCAAGCCAGATTAGCCAACTGTCCATAAAGTAGTGATCCTGAGGTTACCAACGATCCAAACGCTCAGCTCTCTTTCTGCTATAAAGAGGAAGTCGCCTCTCTTCCTTTGTGGTTTTGCATTTGCTGTTGCAAACGTCTTATAATCTCCACCTCCTCTGCGAAACCCTCCTCTGAGGCAATCAAGCGAAGGTTTAAGAAGGTCACACTGTGGCACTCCTATGCTGTTTGTCGTTCTGGCTACATCTTTGGCCTAGATGAGGAACAGAAGAACAAGAGGACACCGGGAACATGCCGCTCTGCCTCAGAACATCACCCCAAAATGGTGAAGGTGCTGTGGAGAAGCGTGTGCCTCTTGTTTCACCCCTTCCTGCTCTGGTTGTCTGACTGAGCCTCCAGCGTCTGACTGCCCCGCATTCTGAACCTGCCTGCAGAGCGACTCAACTTCAGCTTTTTGGAAGGAAATTCAGCTTTCTGGATCTGGATTACTTGGGCTAGTGGGTCTTGAAGAGACTAGTGATGGGTAACGCTGCCGGAGGAATTGAGGCGAACCCCGAGAGGGAGAGTAGGGGCCTCTCGGATGTGTCCGCCTCAGCCCCATCACTGAGACAGCCCCCACCCCAAAAAATTCCCATGCCTCCTGAGGAGGAGCTGGAAGAGCGCTTCAGTGCTGTGCTGGTGAGTGACAGAAGACGTCTGGATTGGGTCTGGCGTTGCCTGTTGCTCGTTGCCTGTTGCTCGTTGCTCAGTACGGGATTACATCAATGTTTCCCAATCCGCAGGGATCCACAGATATTCCACGTTTTTGGTCTTTCCCAGCTCCTGAAAGATGTGGATTGTCTAGCAGGGAGCTGAGAGGGAGCAAAAATGTGGAATATCTGTGGGCCCCCGAGGACCGGGTTGGGAAACACTGGATTACATAATCAGCGACACGTGTAATGACCTAACGTAAGACGTCTAAAGTGAACTATGTTTTCAATTTAATTAATTTGATAACTTACAAAACTAGGTAAATGTATTTGAAGTGATGTGTAACCAAGCTGCTATTCAGGAAGACTCAATTTGTTAAATTATACTGAACATTTTTCTCACTTATATTTGCTAACAATGAGAGGAAAGTAAATCGAATTTTTCCTAGTGATGGTGCTGCACATAGAAACTAAAATATATACAGGTGCACATGAAAGTGACAATTTTTTTAAGTTAGACATTTGATAATTTACCCAGTTAAATAGCTATTTTTGGAATCAATTTTGCTAGACTGAATGGTACAATTTAGTAATTTTGGCTGAAGTTCTTGTAAAAAGTAGTATTTGGAGTTTGTGGTCTTCACTTTATTCACCAAAAAACTGAAATTAAAGGGACACTGAAATTAGCGAGGGGATAAAATTTGGCCAGTAGAGTCTGTAGCAACTGTTGGGATGATATCAAATGGTAACACATGTACATGGACACACAGACAAACGCTAATGCATGTACATGGACACACAGACATGCAGGTCGGCGAATATAAAAGGCTGGAGGTTTAGTTGCTACATAAAAAGAAATTCAAAAAACTGTAATCGGCCTTTAGTTTCCGTCATACTTAATTATAATTACTTCCCATGTGAAAAATTCTCAATTCATTAGAGGAAGTTAATTACCAGCCACATCTATGCCTTAAAATAAAACAGTGTATTAAAACATATAATTAAATAAATCCTGTAGTTACATTTTTACCATTTTCACCATTATTTTTCCAGATAGTTTAGCTGAAAGTTATTTTTTTAAAGTTCTGTTTGAGCGATAGGCGTGCACCGAGCACTTCCTCTTTGTTCATCTCAGTTTTTCATATACAAACGTTCCGTCAACATTTGTACCGGAAATGATTCGTTCCAAATATGTCAAGACCATGTGTCCACAAATGGCGCTCAAAGTACCCTTGGTTACTAGTTTTAGTACTAGTCTTACTAGTTTTACTAGGGGTCCTACTTTTACTTTTGTTATTCTTTAATGGGAATAGCGTAACTAATACTTGGATCCATCTACAGTTTTGACTTATGCACATCCAGCATCCTGGCAATTTGTATGGATGACCAAAGTACAGCTCTGGAAAAAAATTAAGAGACCACAGCAAAAATTTCAGTTTCACTAATTTCTTGATTTATGGGTATGTGCCTGTATAAAATATACATTATTTTGCAAACTGCAGCCTGGCTTTTCCCTGCTCCTCACTGAAGGGCTTCTTCCTTGCTTTATGGGTCTTCAGTCCTGCTTCTAGGAGCCTGATATGAACTGTCCTAGCAGTGCACTTCACACCTGCACTTAATGTTTCCCATTCTTTATGAAGGTCACTTGAGGTCACCCTCTGATGAGGCACTGCTGGATAAGATGACAGTCATCTCTGGCATTAGGACGTCACTTCCTCCCTCTACCTGGCTGGTTTCTGGTCGTTCCCAGTGTCTCCTGCTTCACCTTGTTCTTGTGTGCTGCTGTCTTAGAAACTTTGAACCTGGAAGCAGCCTGACGCGCAGTGTAGCCTTCTGCCAGCTGAACCAGGATTAAACCAGGATTAAACCAGGATTTAAAAATGCAGATTTAAAATAAATATATTCTTTCCAGAGCTGTATGTTTTCCTTATATCACTTCCGCTCCTCAGCACCATTGGATCAATGTGAAACTTCACAAGGTAGTGAAAGCAAAGGAGGATTGAAAAGCGGTTCTGTGTCTCTTCCTGTTAAGGGGGACTGGCTGGACGGTGAGGGGGTGTTAAGGTGACGTGGAGTGTAGAACAGGGCTGCTCTGGTGGGGGCGGGGTGAGCTACCACTGAGAATAGACCACTTTACGGTTGAATTCCTCTTTAAAAATAATTGCAGCGTTTTAATTAAACAGTTTCAATTACAGGGCGGATACTTTTATTGAATCGTTCCTTTGAAAGTATATTTATGGCTGTTCTTGTGAGGTCTCAGAGAACTCGGTGTGTATATAATAACCTGTGTAACCGTACGGCGTTTTGCTGTCCAACACATGCGTAGCTGATGTCACTGGGAAAAGAGATTCTATGCTTAAATTTGACTGTATGCATTCTTCCCAAGAGATTCTGGGGGGCATTATGAAACTGTGAACTATATCTAATAACAAAAATCACCTGAGGTTAAGTGCATATTCTTACTGTAAAAGACATTCTGGAAGACACTATACTTATTTATAGATGTGGAAAAAACCTGTAAAATTTAAGATGTCACCTGACGGAGACACTGGCTGAGCTTTCAGGTGGGATGTGGTGACGACTCGTGGTGATGTGGTGGGAATGGGCCCAGACACACGGCAAGAGTGCGAGATGCCGTGACATGGTGACCACTGCGTGCTTCTGCAAAAAACTATGGGCAAGTGCTGATAGCAACACCAGGCTAAGGGCTTAGGAACCGCTTATGCCTTCATCGTGGTCTGGGGCGCATGCACACGGCAAGCATTCCGCGATAAGCAATGGGGCCAGACGACGTGTCACAATGTCATGGGGAGGATGTTGTGCCATAGCGGAGTATATACATGATCGCACATGTCAACACATCTTACAGGCCTGCTTTTAAAAGCCAAACGGGTTCACCGATCATATAAAACGAAAGCCTTGTGGCTTGAGTGTGCCTAACACTCTCAATGCCTCCACTCAGTCGGCAGTGAGATGCTACGAACTCAGCACGCAAGAATGGACCGTCATCTCAGGGCTTTCATTTCACAGGGTCGCCACATTTCAAGAGTCTAATTTGGTTTCTTTCTGAGCAAACAGCAGATTTCTGTTTTCACTCACAGAACTGGTACACTCAAGATTTGGCAGTCGCGTGCTGTCATTCAGCCGGCATATTCGAGTTGAGTATTCATGGTGCCTGTTCAGAATAGCCTTTTTCAGTTGTACTCCAACGTCTATTAGCGTTATGTTCTGTTGTTTGAGTGAGGGGGCCGTGTAATATAACGTGGCAGTGTCTAGTAAGTGCTAAGAACTTACTAGACACTAAAAACTTTTTTTGGATTTTTCTCTGAGGGTGTGAACGAGTGAGATACCATTGCAAGGACATTGTGCAACAGGTTGTATAATCTTAAAATTTTAGGCTAACAGTTTTGGGGGGGGGGGGACATGCTGGAGTGGGGTGGGTAATATCGTAAGCTAACTTCAGGTTATATAATTTTATAGCGGCCGAATGACTGCTATATATCACATATTTGCGTTCAAGCCAGGTTATGTTGGTGGTTATGTCATCAGTCAATTCAGTTCAAAATACACAGTGTGGGTGGGACCGAGGGGAGGGGGTGGGGGCTGATGATGTTTCCTCATCCGGAGGGGAGGAGTCCACACAGGAAGTGCACTTTGTCTTGGTTGGTGCCGTAGCCTCTCTGTTCCTCCTGATGGTAATCCCTGAGCACGAGTCCTCTGTGGACCTGCTTTTTGGGCCTTATCACAATAGATCTGTCACTAAACTTTCAGACTAGCTGAAGGACAAAGTGAGATTATTAATCGTTTACTAGCGTCAAATCAAAACATAATATTTTCACCCCAGGTATTTAATTGGTATTAATGCTTTTGGTTTATGTACTCTGGGAGTCTGACTGAAAGGTTCTTGGGCGTGAGCGATATAGATTACATTCAGTGCACCTTCATAATGCATTCATAATGCATTCATAGAGCACTCATAAGCAGCATGAAAGTACACCTTAACATCCTAACATCCCTTAACAGCATTAATATACATTAATAACAAACATCACATGATTATGCAATTATAATGTTTGTTATTATTATATAATGTTTGTTATTAATGCATATTACAGCTGTTAAGGGATGTTAGGATGTTAAGGTGTACTTTCATGCTGCTTATGAGTGTTTTATGAATGCTTAATGAATCCATTATGAAGGAGCACTGAACATTTTATGAATGCAATATAAAGCATTATGAAGGTGCAGTTAATGTGCAGCGTTACTACTGAGCACTGAAGATTAAATCAAACAGAGGGCATAGAAACAGAGAGAGAGAGAGACACACCCACCCCCTGGTGGACATGCATTGCTGAACGGAAGTGCTGCGTGTGCATTTGCTCGCCTCCAGCCCACCACAACCCCCACACCCCTCTGGCTGCCCCACCTTAAACCCCCGCCACAGCAGTTTCAGCAAGGCCCCTGGGGTGCTAAACGAAACCGCAAACCAGCCTGTTAAAAACTACACCCATGAGGAACATTCTTCAGATTCGGGGCACACCAAATATCTGACGATTCCGAAGAGCCGGCCAACAGCGTAGAAAATAAAACACAGACCACAAATGACCAGCCGTCACCTACATTTCACTGGTGACACACAGAAAGAACTCTCTGAATTACAGATGAATTGCAGATGGCTTATCTGTGTGAATCCCAAGATGGTAGGACAAGGATACACTAGGGGTGTTTCTCAATAGCAAGAAGGCAAAGATCGTACTTGTGTTCTTGGCAAGAACGGTCTTCCTAACTTGCCACCCAAAGAATGAACTTGGGATGCAATGAATCATGGGATTGTTCTTGTTGGCAAGGATGCAGCCAGAGAGCTGGACAGGAATGATATCCGGAGATTTTTACCGTCCTCAGTATTTCTGTTCTTGAGTATTGAACCTGTGCTTCGGCAATAGAAGATGACGTAAAACGGGTGCGTGAGAGCTAAAATGCGGTCAAAAGAGTGTACTGAGAAACGCCCACTAGGTCATAAGCTTTGAGCAATTTAGAGGCAACAGTTCATCTAAAATGCATGGCTTTAGATTGTGGCAGGAAGCCAGAGTACCCAAGGGAAACTCATACAAGCACAGGCAGAACATGCAAACTCACACACGCACACAGCTCACAAACCTGGAGCTGTGAGGCCACAGTGCTGCCTGCCGAGTCCTCACGCCATGTAGGGATAAGAATTACAGTCAAAATGAAATCCATCACAGGACAGACAAGACTGGAATATCCATTTTGTAACTGTAAATGACTTTTAATTGTCCAGGAAACTGTGATGGTGCTCCGCTCACCTGTATACATTCTGGAATCACTCTGACCAGCTCACAGTACGATAATGATCCATTGATGTTTCTTGTTTAGAATGCATCATTGTTGATTAAATGTATTTCGATCAGTCATTACGATAGGTGAATTAATGTTATTGAATTCTCTATGGGGTGGTTTGAAAAGAACGATTCAGACTCAGATAGATGGATAGTGTTGCCTGGATTCTAGATTTCTCTGGATTCCTCCCCAACTCTAAGTACCTAACACAGAAGACTGGAGGTCCAAATATTAACTCCCTGACTATCAAGAGTGGCGCTAGATTAGACAATTATCTTATATATAGAACCATGTTTCCTTTACAAAAAGGCAGCGACAGATAGGTTTGAATCAGATGTGCAACCCAATGAATAGATGTGTGTCTTTCTCTACATGTACCATCTATCAAATTTTATTTAGTTTTTACATAACTTATTGCACACAGAAATAGGATCTTAAATAACAAGCATGTTATCTGGTAGTGTTCTTGATTGTTAATGCTGTCTGATATGTCTCCTGTTTAAAATGTGTTATTTTTTTAATTACATGGTCAGTATCAATGTGGGTAGTTCTGAGGATGGAAATATGAACCAACTGGTAAGATATAATAGTCCTGTAACATAATTTAAGAACAGGGTGCCACATTGTACCTACATCCATCCAACCTAGCGGAACACCACGGATGCACACATTTTTGGTTCTGTTCTCGCTTGAATAAAGTACTTCAAAGTCTGACAACAATCATCTTATTATGTACCTTCACAGAGCTCGATGAACCTACCGCCCGACAAAGCTAAGCTTCTCTGCCAGTACGACAGCGAGAAGAAGTGGGAGCTGGTCTGTGATCAGGTGAGACAGATATCCTGATCTTTTCCATCAAGCTCCTGTCTCACACCTGTTCTGCAGAATTTGATGGTCCAGTCCACCGATGGCTGTGCCTATGGCGGCTCCTCAGTGTAGGTCTCCACATCTGGACCAGCTCTGATATGACTGAAATCAAATGCCCAGATTAGCAAAGGAATGGATAAGTACGTTTCTGCAGTTCAGCCAGATTTGACTCAGAAAGAAAGCAAAGTGCCGGAGCGTGAAGTATTCAACCGAGTCCCCAGTTGCTATATTAAATAAAGACATCTGCCTAAATATACAGCAAACATCCATCCATCCATCCATAGTCTATACCCACTTGTTGTAGGCAGGGTTGTGGGCAGAGCCTAGTAATGTATAATTATCACGAGGCACAGAGAGCTGGTCCTGTGAGGGCTGGTCTTCCCTTTTCTATATACCCACGTATTATGAATCCAATCCGCAAAATATACCAATGGAAAATATACCAGCAAAATATACCAAGGGGGACCTGTCCTTCCGGTTGGCGGCCGCTTAAATGCACAACCTGGCATTTCTTGCAAATCCACCCGAGTTTGATATTGGGGCTCCACTTAAAAAGGTTTGTTTATTTGGGGGTAAGAATGAATCCAAGTCTCCCCAGTCCACCCCAGTTCCTACACCCCTGGCTATCATCATACACAGTATCTTGACATAATATGGTGATGTATTCTTATGTATGTGAGGGGTAGAACTGGTGATGAGGAGGAATTGGGGAAACGCGAAGTGTCGACATCCTGTGTGGTTTCTGATTACATCATGGTGTGGTTGCTAGGTAACCCATAACAGTTCTGCCATAGGTTTATCAATATTGTCTGCTTCCATGGCAACGATACAGGTTTACTGCTTTTGGTGTGGGGTGGTGGTGGTGATGGATTGTATACCTATGGTTGTTACAGCAGTAGAAGGTTGCGGTTTTACTTGTAAAGGTTTTCCCCTGTTGGAATTCAGAGACTATTCACAACTTCACTCATGTTTCTTCATCCTTACATCAAAAACACTGTAGGTGTCCAACAGTCATGCTACGATTATACCTCACACTTCTATGTTTAGCATTTCTCTTTAAAGGTTTTGTTTAACCTTACAAACAGGAGCGGTTCCAAGTAAAGAATCCACCCTCTGCCTACCTGACGAAGATTAAGGGTTACCTGGACCAAGGATCTCGCAATGTAAGCATTAGAGAAACATTCATGAACTTAAGTTCACTCTGCTCTCCTTTTCATCACCTTATTTCCCAGACCTCATTTGGATGAAATGTGAATTCTTCCCAGAATTTTTGAGGAAAGGTTTGTTTAAAAAGCTGGTGTAAAAACGCAGTTTTCCCCAGAGAAGGAATGTCAAAAATCAGCCAAAAGGTCCCCAGAGTTTTATGCTTTGTTTTGATTATATTTAACTCCTCCCCCACCTGATTCCTCCAGCCAATCGTCTGTGTTTCTTGACTGTGTCTGTTCTAGGTGAACCAATCCCTGCCTCTGTAACATTGTGCATCATGCAAACATCATTTACATGCCAAAAATAACACATCAATCAATGGAAGTCCAGTAACGTTTGTTACACCACATTTTCATAATTGTTGTAGGGAAATATTCTGAACATTCTGCCAGGTAAAAGTGTGAGTTTCTTCGACTTGAAGTGTTACGGATTAAAAATGAAAACACAGCGATGAGTTCAATAAAAATGAGATCTGATTATTTCAGGGTTGCTAGCTCTCACGCATCTGGCGTGACACTCGTGCTTTCAGACTCTCAGACTCACACAAGAAATCTTACGGCAAATCTATATTATTCCATTAAAAACTTAAAATCAGTTACATCAAAAACGTTGGGGCAGTTTGTAAACCTTACAATCTTACTTACTGCCCATCTATTTATCACTGTCTTGTATTAGTTCAAAACCCGTGTCAAGGAGTCAACCCAAGTCTTGAGGGAATTGGAGATCTCTCTCCGCACAAATCACATTGGGTAAGAAAGTAGCTAAAATAATATAACCCAGAGCTCGAACTACTGACTGAACCCTAAAATTGACTGTTTCCTGTTTCACTCACATTATAATGTATCAAATTGCCAACTGCTTCCTGTCTAAATTCCGTTGCCCCTTTTACACAGTTGGGCCCAAGAGTTTCTCAATGAGGAGAACCGAGGTCTCGATGTCTTGGTGGATTATTTGTCGTTTGCTCAGTGCTCCGTTACGTAAGTATTCATTTGACATCAGATTTTCACGTTTCTCAGTTTCTCTTGGGTGTCATGCTAAACTGCACAAGCAGGAAAAAGTTTTTTTTTTTCTCAACCGTTAGAAGTTGCGAGCCTGGGTGCGGCTCTCCTAGGAGGAGGTTAGGTGACTGTGAAGTGTGCTCATTTTTATCACCAACCTCTTGTGTGTATGTCCTATTCGTTGTGTATTTCTTTCTCTCGGTCCATAAATATAACCATGATTCTTTCGCTCTTCTTCTCGTTCTCTCTGGCCCCAATGTTTTGATCGCCCCTTTGATTGTCTGAATAAACCCCTCTTTTCCTTTCATGGAAGTATTTTTTTGTATAAAGAACAATGAAATGTTCAGAAACTAGTGATTTTTAGGTAAGCAGCGCTAAAGTAAAGACTTAAATAACAGAACATGATTAGGTAATAACCAGAATGTGCTGTGGGGGTCCTTGGGTTGCCAGACCCTCTTGCCCAAACCATTAAAAGTTCCCCCCCCTTTTGAGGTCCTGAGTGTCCTTTTTTAATCACTGATGATCACCGACTTAGCAAACTGCGACCCAGCGGAAATTTGTTTTGGTTTGCCTGCAATTTTTTGTTTTGCTTGGTCAGCAATTTTTACCGAGGGAGACCCCTCCCCCCAGTTAAGCACCTGACCCTCTGCATGGCCCTGAATAACAATGTATTAATTATCGACCGTTCCCATTGTGTTTATTGATGTGCATGTTTTTACACATTCCTCATGTGCATGTTTTTACGCATTCCTCATGGGCATGTTTTTACGCATTCCTCATGTGCATGTTTTTACGCATTCCTCATGTGCATGTTTTTATGCATTCCTCATGGGCATGTTTTTACGCATTCCTCATGTGCATGTTTGTAGGCATGACATGGAGAACTTGGATAATGGCGGCATGCAGGCGGACAAGAGTAAAGCCTTAGAGAAATCGATCGAGGACCTGACCGGGCCGACCAGCCTTTCACCCGGCAACAGCATCTCCAAAGTTACCCGTGCCATCACCGTCCGGTGGGTGTAGGCCAAGCTGACACCTCTATACATATATATACTACATTTACACATTTAGTGCTTTAAAAACACTGTCAAGGAGTCAACTAGGCTAAGCACTGAATGCTGAGCTTCCAGTGAATGTGCAGGTATAAGTACGAGCAGTATTGGAGCAGGAGCTACAGAAGAACATTCAGGGAATGTAAAGAGGCATCGAGCTTGTAGAGGAATTCATGGAACAAATAGGTCTTGAGTTGTTTCATGAAAGTGGAGAGGGAGTCTGATGAATGTGGCTTGGCAGCTCAATCCATCATCGGGGAACCACACAAGAGAACCATCTGGAGTGACATTTCTCACATGGTGGATGGAGCTCCAAGCAGCGCTGGTTTTGCTGACCAAAGGGGGGTGAGATGGGAGATAGGACTTCTGATGGAAATTGGTAGCTGTCCATTGATGCACCTGCCAGCATCAAGGACTTAAATTTGATTCAAGGGTCAATAGAGAGCTAGTGAAGACAGACAAGGAGGGATGTGACTGTTCAGGTCGAATAAAAATTAGACTGGATGCACAGTCTATGTGTGTTTCACTGAACTGCCTCTTTTTTTGTCTGATGTGCTGTTTCTAACTATGATAATTGGAAATAAAAAAAAAATAAAAAAAAAAACTTGCACCAAAGCAGCTCTTGAGCTCTGCACCATGCATGGTGGCTGATGCAGGATCCTGCGGTGGCGTGTCGTGGTAGATGTAGCGTCAAGGCAGGGTTACAGAGGTGTGACTACTTCAGATATCAGGTCCTCCACCTTAATGTTATTAGAAAAGCATATAACATATTGTTTAACCTTGTACTGTTCATCTCTTAATAAAAAAGTCATCCCGAGAGTTAAGAAGCCAGGAAGGCCTGTTTAGGTAAAAGAGGCAGAATATATTTAGTGGTTGTATCAATGTGTGCATGGGAGACACAAAACCTGTGTAACGTAACTGCCGACAGACAGTAACTCTATTCAGCAATACAGAATGCGACACAAATGTTTGCAACGTGCAATTTGCATTGAATTAGCTTTCCGTTCACTTCGAAAGCTTAATCAGACAATTATACGGGGAGCAGCCCTCTATGTTACAGTGAGCCAGGAGCGTATCCCAAGCTGCACAGGACATAGGCAGGCAAGGCAGGAAACAGCCTGGAGGGGGCGCCATACTGGGCACACAATCACACATTATGAGCAATTGCAATTTCACGTAATTGGACTGTGGGAATGGAAACCCGGGCAGCAAGATAGTAACCGTAACAAGTAATATAAGTACTATGCCATGAATGTCTGGACTCATTTGCAGGGACTCGTCCCCCGTGAGCAAACTGTGACCGCAGACTTCCTGTTCCCACCTCCAGGTTAAGTGGCCACTCTCCCAGCAGGAAGGCGCTGAGGAACTCACGCATCGTCAGCCAGAAGGACGACGTCCACCTCTGCATCATGTGCCTGCGTGCCATCATGAACTACCAGGTGGGGGGGGGGGGCAGGTTTTTAAGGCAGAGGTCACTGCATGTGAGCATCACTTTGTGTATCTACAGTAATCATGTGATTAGTGATCAGCTGGTTAGTGTGAGCACTCTGCAGAGAAACTGTATCTAGAGTGTCTAAAGAATTGTTTTGTGTACAGTTTGATGCCTGCATTGTGGGCTACCAGGGGATTGTCCATGGGGCTGGGACTAGCCATTATTGGTAAGAGTTGGGGTTAGTCAGTCTCCTCAATGTGTTTCGAAATCAGTTACTAATTACAGCAATTCAATAACCTGACGGCACTCCTTCCATTTCAACTGGAATTTATCGCCTACGGTTAATTGAAACGGTATCTGGGTAAGAGTGAGGTATCTATGGTGGACTTTGCCTGTGTGTTTGGACCGGTAACTCGTTAACTGCCTACTTAAGGTCACGTTTTTAGTCATTTATAAACACATTCATAACAAATAATAATGCAGTCATAATGCATAATAAACATGGCTGTAACGTTATGACTTTTTATAAATATTTATAGCCACGTTAATAATGCTATTTGAACGCATTATAATGCATTATGAATGTGTTTATAAATTACTAAAAACATGGTCTTATGCAAAGTTGAGTCTGTGTGTAGCAAGCAGAGCTATGTGACTGACTGACAGGCTCGGTCTCTCTTCTGCAGTCTGGCTTTAACCTGGTGATGACCCACCCTCGCTGCGTCAACGAGATCACGCTCAGCCTCAACAACAAAAACCTGAGGTATCCTTGTGTGTCTGAGGTTCACTGCGTCTCCTAAATTAATTCCGCATTACAGACACTGGCTTAAAACTGTTTTAGGATGACAGGGTAAGAGTAACCTCAGAATTTTTATATAGTTTAAACACAGCAATCTTTAAAAAGTTATTTGTTTAATAAAGGGAAAATGAATGGAGTCCAAGGTAACTGAAACAATGTCTGATTCAAAAGAGTATAATTATAGTGTATGTATATACACGCACACGCGCATGCACACAGACACACGCAGGCAGTCCCTGGGTTAAGAACGCCAAACGTATGGATATTTCGTGCTTACGAACGGGAGGCCATAAAGCCTTTTCTATTAAACATTTGTCTTTATGACGCTCGTGAAAACATTGCGCAGTTTCAGCAGTTCGATGTAGATTAGGTTTATATTACATCGTGGGGCTCAAACGTCCACCACAATATGATAAAAACCTGTTATTTTTGACGTTGTGGGCACCATTTTTCAGGTCCCCACAAAGATCTGTGAATGCAATGAAAACACTAAAAACTTGTGATTGGGCCCAACTTATGGTTAAGGTTAAGGCTGGGTAGGGCTTAAGGTCGTCATGTTGGGATTAGAGATCTCCCCATAGAAATGAATGGAGAGTCCCCAAAAAGATATAATTACAAACCTGTGCGTGTGTGTGTATGTGTGTGTGTGTGTGTCTGTGTGTGTGTGTGTGTGTGCGAGCGGGTTTACCTATCCTTATGGGGACATAATGTCCTCATAACGTGATAAATATAATTTTTTTTCCCTTATGGGGACCGGTTTCCTGATCCCCATAAGGGAAAACTCTATTTTATAAAAATCGATGACTGAGTTTTTGCATTTTTAGTTTTTTCATAAAAAACTAAAAATGCAAAAACTCTTGTATTTTGTTAAGTTACTTATGGTTATGGTTAGGGCAGGGTAGGGGTTAAGGTTGTCATAGTTAGCGTTAGCATTTTTCCCATTGAAATGAATGAGCGGTCCCCATAAGAATATGCATACCCTACATGCGTGTGTATATTAACACCAGTTATATACTATTTGTCTTCTGCACAGGACTAAAGTGCTTGTGTTGGAGCTCCTGGCTGCTGTGTGTCTGGTGCGGGGAGGGCATGACATCATCATCGCTGCCTTCGATAACTTCAAGGAGGTCGGCAGATCTGCAGAGTTACTGTGCGGTTTTGTCACGTTGACGTCAAACTGCTGACTATGTCATTCATATCGATCCCACAACCAGTGCATTGACTTCTGGCCTCCACTGCTCTGTGTGTTGGGTTCACATGCTCTCTCTATTTTTGTGAGGGTTTCCTCCTGCATTCTGAAAACCCACAAAAAGGCAAAGTGGCATCCTTGAATTGCCTATAGTGAGGGGAGTGCTTTATCTAGCATCCACCCGTCAGACCTTAATACAAATACACATCCCAGAATTTATGGCTGTTCTCAGAATTCCAGTTCATTTAGCATGTAAACAGGCTTTAATCAAATCACATTAAAACAGTGTTTCCCAATTTGGTCCTTGGGGACCCACAGACAGTCCACTTTTTTGCTCCCTCCTATCTCCCTACCGGGAGCAAAAATGTGGTCTGTCTGGCAGGGAGCTTGGAGGGAGCAAAAACATGGACCGACTGTGGTTCCTGTGGACCAGATTGAGAAACACTGCATTACAAAGATAAAACTTATGGTTCACGAGGGTGAACTGGTAAAAATAATTACAAGTATCAGCATAATTCACAGCCAGTGCATTCAGGTACTGAACATCTATATATCTGTTTTCTTTCTCAGGTCACTGGGGAGAAGAATCGCTTTGAGAAGCTAATGGAGTATTTCTATACTGAGGACAGTAACATAGACTTTATGGTAAGTAAACAGCCCGGGTTGATTGCTGCGAATACTGAAGAGTGAATAAGTGAACTAGCAGTATCGAGTCAGGTTAGTCAGGACTTGGATTATCCCTTTATCCATTTTAATGAAAAATCCACAAGATTATTCTAAGCACATTGTCAGGGGTGATTCTAAGGTTTTCTAAGGTGGGGGACATATGAGGGGCCATAATTCATACAGTGGGGCCAACTCTATTATAAGCCAATGATACGTTTTGAATCGGTGAGTGATGGGAGGAGGCACTCAGAGGGCCAATCAGCTTTCAGCTTGGGCTGCTTCCCCTGTGGCCCCGCCCCTGCACCTTGGCTATTATCTTGTTTCACCTGATGAGACACCAGGGAGGTGCACTGATTTGGAGTGAATTTCGCCGAACTCTGATACGTCAAACACATTGAAAGTAAACCGAATAAATTAACACTTTACTCTCCTTTATGCGCTCAAATACTGACACCTCCCTCCACCTGTGTGACACTCCCCACCTTTCTGCTCCTCTCCTCCAGGTGGCATGCATGCAGTTCATCAACATTGTGGTCCACTCGGTGGAGAACATGAACTTCCGTGTGCATCTGCAGTACGAGTTCACACAACATGGGCTAGACGAGTACCTGGAGGTAAATTTTGAAAAGACTGTTTCAAGCCCATCCCCAGGTTCAAGTTCTGAGTGTTTTCCTGATGCCTCCCACATGCGCCGCACGTACCTACATATGTGCATTTGTGAACGTACACTTGCGGCCGTCCTTCCGACAGAAACTGAAGGACACGGAGAGCGACAAGCTGCAGGTGCAGATCCAAGCTTACCTCGACAACGTGTTCGACGTCGGTGCACTGCTGGAGGACGCCGAGTCCAAGAACGGCTTTCTGGAACACGTGGAGACAGTGAGGGATCACAATGCACAGGTACATCACGCACACCCGGATAATTCTACATGCACGTGATTCTGCATAAACGCAAGCTACATTTCTGTCAGAGGACGAACTTAAAGGATCAGAATCAGAATACTTTTATTATCCCGGAGGAAACTGTTTTGTAACACTCATGCATAATGCATTATAGATACCTTCATAATACATAATAATGCATTCATAAAGCCTTATAAACATGGTTATAACTATTTATAAGAAGGCATAACACATTGCAGCCATGTTTATTATGCATTATGAATGCTCTATGAAGCTTTCATCTATAATTGTTATAGATGGTATAATCTGAATTGTTCCAAGTATATTGAAATATTCAGATTGAAAAGTATATCTCACCTTGTCAAACAAAAATACCACTGAAAACACACTGACTGGCGACAACAAACTGTCGTACTGAGTAAACAGAAATGCACACTGTACAGCAAAAGCAAAAACATTCACACACCAAATCCTGTTGCTGTGGTTCACCAACAGATACACAAGCCCAGACTGTATTCATATAGATATGTATGAACAGACATGAATGATATTTATGGAAGGACCAACAGAATATGGTCATTTCTAATACAGCGGGGTGACATATGGGCGTCCCCTAAGCATCATGTTTGTGGGTCATAGTATCTCACTGCAAACCAAAAATAATGGTGGGTCACTCCTCTGTCAGCTGTTCCCCGTTTGTAAAGCGTGTTGCGTGGGCATCTCTCTTCTGCGGTGCCTGGGTTTTCTTGTTGCTGCGCTGCAGCTGATGGCCAGGCTAGAGGAGAGCGAGAGGGAAAGCAGCGAGAAGATGGCAGAACTGGAGAAGCAGCTGATGCAGGCCACCAAAGAGAATGAGATGCTGAAGGTAATGGCCAATGAGGAAAAGTAAACGAAGGTCACCTGACAGAGCAGCTGACATCACAAATGTAAAAATAATTTTAAAAAAAGCACTCTGAGTAGCTCAGGTGGTAAATCATCCCTTCTTAAGCAGCACGTCTCAAATCACAGGTTAACTCTGGGCTCTCGATAAACATGTAGCACTGCACAGGCGCCCCCCACTGGCCTGTCAGGAGATTGCAGGCTTATGGTTGCCAGGATCCTTAGATGCTTCGTCCCTGTAATTGGCGTCATGTGATTCAAAGTGTCAAACAGAAAGCTGACTGGTGGGAAAGTGAGTCAGTGGAGCAGATGTCGGCTGCCCTTTGGTCTTGGCAGGCATAGAGGTGCCATCCACAGCCAGCTGTCTTTTGGAATCTGAAAGAACAAAAGGGGGAGCAAAATTAAACCAGTAGCGAGAGCTTAGGAGTGATATCTTTTGAAAATGCGACTGCAGCATGTAGCAATTGTAATGTGGTGACCAGTATAATTCCTTAATGCATTTCTTTTCAAACGTTTTGTATTTGTGTGTGTTTGTGTGCATGGGACAGGAAAGCCTGCGCGACTCCTGCACGCAGGTCAGCACTCTGCAGCAGCGGGAGCGGGAGCGGGAGCTGAAGCAGGAGCGGGAGCGGGACAGGGATCGGCCCTCCCTGGTGCCATCTGAGCTGGAACTCAAGGTGCTTGAGCTGCAGGACCGGGGCCTGATCCACATGCGACGCTCCTCTTCTGGGGCCCTGGACATCGAGGTGATTCCTGTCACCATTGTGGAGCAGGTGCTGGTACCTGCCAGTCAAACAGGTATTCGCCAAATCCTCTGGAGTCATGGCTGCCTTCCCTTTTATCTTAAATCAATTTGTTGGAACAAATCTTGGGTAATACTTTATATTAACTGAACCCTCTTAATGCATTCATAGAACATTTAGTGCTCCTTCATAAAGCATTCATAGAACATTTAGTGCTCCTTCATAAGGCATCCATAGAACATTCATAAGTAGCATGTAAGTATTCCTTAACATCCTAACATACCTTAACAGCTGTAATATACATTAATAAACATTATATGATAATAGCAAACATAATTGTGTAATCCTATAATGATTGTTATTAATGTATATTACAGCTGTTAAGATACGTTCGGATGTTGGCATTATATGATTGTACGATTATGTTTGCTATTATGTTTGTTATTAATATATATTAAAGCTGTTAAAGTATGTTAAGGATACGTTCATGCTGTTTGTGAATGTTTTGTGAATGCATTATAGAGGCATTATGAAGGCGCAGTAAATGTAAAGCGTAACCAAATGTTCATCATAGGTTCTATTAACAATAGTTAAATAATTAGGGAAATCTCTGGTACAGTCCAGTTCCAAAACTCACTCAGTTGTTTTAGAGATGGGACCACCAATGATCTTAAGTCAGGCTTCCTCATCGTACGTTACAGTATTCGGAACCAAAACTCACTCAGTCCTCATGTAATCCAATGAAGACCTTTCATTAAATCTTAAATTAAATTTTTTCTCGAAAACGTATCCCGTGGACTGGGTGAGTTTTGGGAATTTGCTCTTTAGTTGTGGAACTGCAAGTCTAAAACCAAGTCAGCTCATTAGCTATGGCATTTCCTGATATAACTTTGTTAAAATTTAGAAATGAAACACTTTTCTGCAATGTGCTTATTACTGAATTTTTTCACAGTACATTTTGTTATTTTGTTTGCTTATCCCCCCCCGCCCCCCC
>JAOYFF010000046.1:13190088-13211579 GCA_025773925.1 Cryptomyrus ogoouensis | reverse complement strand
CCCATCAGCCCATCCCATCCAGGACACACCCACTCTGCCTCCACCCATTTCAGACCTGCCACCTGCACCCCCTCCCCTGCCGGGTGAACCAGAGCCCACTGAAACAGCCCTGCCTCCTGGTCCTCCTCCTCCACCTCCCCCTCCTCTGCCTGGAGGAGGACCTCCTCCACCGCCACCACCCCCAGGGGGAGGACCTCCTCCACCGCCACCACCCCCAGGAGGAGGACCTCCTCCACCACCTCCTCCCCCTGGGTGCGGACCTCCACCTCCACCAGGAGGCCTACCTGGTGGAAGCGACACTTCTGGTAAGCATGTATAAAACTTGAGACACCTGGTGTTCTCACAGGCCTTGATGGAGCGCCAGTACTTCTTAAATTCAAATAATCATGCAGACATAAAAATTAAAAATAAACATAGATTCCCCATGGCTGTATCCCCATTGACTTTATTAAGTCCGAAACAACTTTGTTAGTTTGTAACAAGTGTGGTAAAACATTAAAAGGATACAGCTCTCAAGGAGCCAACTTGGGTACAAGTGCTACAAGGCCAAGCATCCAATGGCTGAAAAGATTCGAGTGCAAGCTGTGGGAAAAGACCTATACGAGCACTGCTAAAAACTCGATGTCATCGACATTGCTTGTCCAGCTTCCCCGGATTTGAAATGAGACATTTGGAGTTTCTTACCGGTGCATGTGGGTCCATATCCTGACAGGAGCCAAAGGCAAGAAGCCGATACAAACCAAGTACCGCATGCCCCTGCTTAACTGGCAGGCCCTCAAGTCCAACCAGGTGACAGGAACCATATTCAACGAGCTGGATGACGAGCACATTCTACAGGTAAGACACCCACACCAGCACGTAAACTTGCATTACTGGCTGAACAGATTGTACTCTTATATCAACGAATACACGCAAAAACCAGAATAATGATGGTCATAATAAGTTTGACCCTCTACAGGTTATCTAGACCAGTGTTTTTCAACCCAATCCTCAGAGACTCCCAGACGGTAAATATTTTTGCTCCTGCCCCAGCTCCCAGCCAAAGAGTCCAAGGATTTGCTCCTACCAGGAGCTGGGAAGGAGCAGAAACATGAACTGTCTGCGAGTCTCCGAGAACCTGTTTGAGAAACACTGATCTAGACTCTTCTTGTTACAGTGCTTGTATGTTGCTTTTCTGGGTAAGACCATGTGGTAGCCCAGTGTTCCTTAATATGCCCTGATAGGAATTGAACATGGATACCTTCGAGGAACAGTTCAGGACTAAAGCCCAGGGACCCTCAGTGGACCTGAACAAGAAGAAGGTCAAAGCAACCAAGAGTGTTCCAAGCAAAGTGTCCCTCATTGAGACCAACCGGGCCAAGAACCTGGCCATCACTCTGCGCAAGGCCGGAAGGAGCGCGTCAGACATCTGCACCGCCATTGAGACGTACGACTGCCCCATCTATACGCTCTCTGAAACATAACACTTATCCTTCCCTTTATTTCCTTCCATGGGTTTCCCCCTTTTCATACCGTCCTGTCAACCCAATTTCTTTCCCTTTCATAAATCTTCAAAACCTTTTCTTTCATTCTCCCCGTTCACTTGTCCTACCTTCTTTACATGCAGGTGTCAATCCCTCCTCCATACCTCTCCGATTTCATTACATTATTTTTGGTTAGGAAGACATTTTTATCCACTGACACGGTTTAATTCAACTCCTCTGCTCTATTACGAGTCGCGCTTTTGTGTTTTTATAACTACACGCGCCTTTAATTTTCAGACGTATTATATACATCAAGGAAATTACATTTTTCTTTGCTATTTTATACATTTGTATTTTATTGTATTGAGAATGTTTTCGTCTTTCTATGTGCTCTTCACTTAACAATGAGAAGCACCCAGGGACTACAGATGAAAACTAGCCTTTTGGTTAACTCTGGGATATTAAGGGTAATGTTATCATTGTCCATCATTGTATCATATTTTCATTGTCCGTGTCAAGGCCATGGCCTGAAATAAATTTGATGGGTTCATTCAGTAGATCTTGCTGAAGTGGTGGGGGTTCAAACATGTCATTTTAAGACCTGTCTACGCACCTGGTCTGTCAAGTAAATCAATAAACAAATAAAGTTACTAAACACCCCCCCCTCCCAGATATGACCAGCAGTCATTGAGCCTGGACTTCTTGGAGCTGCTGGAACGCTTCATCCCGACCGACTTCGAGATGAAGCTGATGCAGAACTACGAGCGAGATGGCCGGCCGCTGGACGAGCTGTCCGACGAGGACCGCTTCATGATGCGTTACGGGAAGATCTCACGCCTGCCCCAGAGGATCAGCACGCTCACCTTCATGGGCAACTTCCCTGAAAGCGTGAAGCGCATACAGCCGGTAACCCTGACGTCTACAAATACCACTGGGCTCACATCTGTTACTCCTTCCTTGAAGCACCACTTCATTTCATTTGTGCCAGCCGCTTAAGAATATCTCAGGACTTGAACGTAAATACAGGCCCTCGGGTTTAAATTTAGTGCCGCTGATTTACACAACAGTCCAAATTTCAACAGTAGCTCAATAAATCGTTCCTGTTTTAATAACAGTTTAAAAATAAAAGGAGTCATAGATTATATTATGTATCACCAGTCTGACTTCCTTCTTCGTTTGCAGCAACAGAATGCCATCATTTCAGCATCGATGTCCGTTAAATCTTCAGCGAAGCTGAAAAAGATCTTTGAAGTGAGCACATGGGCGTGTACCGATTGCTACCATATGAACATCAGGCAGACCGTAGGGCAAAAACACCAGCTCGTCTCTTCTCTTTGTTCTTGTCAGATTGTCCTGGCCTTTGGGAACTACATGAACAGCAGCAAACGAGGAGCAGCATATGGTTTCCGTCTGCAGAGCTTAGATATGGTGAGCATCACTTGGCAAGAAAGACTCCCTCCGGCCCTGAGCTAGCTAAATGCTCCAAGGGCTTGCAATTTGTGTTATTCAGAAGTTCTCGCTACCATGGATATCAAAAATGCATGCTACTCTGACCCCAGTCCAGTACGGAAGCTGATTCTGTGATTTGTCCTCTCCCTTCTCACCTGTCCTCTCAGCTGATGGACGCAAAGTCGACAGACCGCAAGCAGACTCTGCTCCACTTCATCGCCAACATCGTCCACGACAAGTACCCAGAGCTGAACACCTTCCACACAGAGTTGCACTTTGTGGAGAAGGCCGCTCAAGGTACGGCCTTCCTGACTCGTTGTCATGTTCTCCTTAAGGCTCATCGCAATGCTGCTACTTTAGCTCTGGTTAGAGCTTCAAGCTTTGCTGTGGTTTCTTGTGCACCTAGAGTACCAGTCAAAAGACTAGACACACTTAGTGAAAATCATTCCTAAGCACACCTCGAGGTTATCTAAGGACTAAACCCTATAGAGCTGGTTTAGGATCAGTTGGATCCCAGTAAGAGTAAGGTAGCCAACTTGTGCTCAGAACTTGTAGAAACTCCTTCAGGACTGTTGGAGCAGCATTGCAAGTGGCTACATCTGGAAGCAAACTGAAAGAATGCCAAGAATCTACAATGCTGCCAAAGGAGTTATTTTGAAGAGAATATTTTGAAATGTGGAATACTTCTAGTCGTTGCAATATTTGATATGCATTACGTCATTGGCTCAAGGTCTTTTACTATAAGGAGAATATCATAGCCACAGTAGAGACTAATACATTTATAGCAGGTGTATCCAGACTTGTGTTTGCATGTGTCTCAGTGGCCCTGGATAGCATCCTTCAAGAGGTACGCTCCTTGGAGAGGGGCATGGAGATGGCCCGGAAGGAGTTCATGGTGCAGGATGACAGCCCGGCGCTAAAAGAATTCCTCAAGACAAACAGTGAGCTGCTTGACAGCCTGATTAAAGACAGCAAGGCAGCCCAGGTAGATCTATAACTGCTGTTACTACAGGATCTATTCACTGACAGCAGCACATATTTCCTCAATGTGTGTTTCCCTTGTGTAGCTGTCACATTCTACACATCTTACTCCATCCATCTACCCGTATCATTCACCTCTTATAAGATCACGGTGGGCTACCACTGTCCCCCACAGGGCACACAGTTAGGATTCTTTACTTGTCATGTACATAGTTACACAAGTACAACATGTAGTAAAATGTAAACCTGGCCACTCCTAAGACTGCAAGAATCTTAGCAAATTAAGAAAAAAAGATCAGAGAAAAACGGAGAAATATTAGCGAAAGTACAATATATCCATGTGTATTGAAGTGCAGTGTGTAGTTGTATTGCGTAATGAACAATAGTTGTAAGGTAAGTGTGTGACAGATAGAGTTCATCAAGGAGATAAGTAGTATTATTGAGGTAATGTTAAAGGCTGTGGTGGAAGATCCTAGTTGAGTCGTCTTGTGGCTTGAGGATAGAAGCTCCTTCTGAATCTCTCTGTTTTGGCCACAATAACGCTGAGCCGATTGCCTGATTTAAAAACATTGACTTACCTAACTGCAGATTTTTATTTTTTTATTTTATTTTATTCCATCCACAAAAATCACTGCAGTGTACCTACAAAAATGGGATGACTGGCATATTCTACCCTGGCAGATAATTGGCACAAAAATATTAGTCAAATAAATAACCACATTACTCAACATTTCAAACCATTTAAGCCCTACATGTTTGTTTTCCTCATTTTTGATCAGGACAGACAATCTAAAAATTCAGGATCCATCCATCATGGAAAGAACATGTTCAGAAAGTTACAGACCAAGATTTTGTTTCAACCAACCAGTTGAGTATAAAGAGTCACAGATACTCAACTGGTCGGTTAAAACAAAATCTTGGTCTGGATTTTGACTTTCTGGACCTGATCTTTCCACCTTTGCTTCTAACGGATTACCTACCTTACTGCTTAGGGTCCATCCCAGGTAGCACAGGGTACAAGGCAGGAGTACACCATGGATGGGATGTCAGTCCATTTCAGGACACATACACACTATGGGCAATTTAGAGACAATAGATAGAGTTATTGAAAACGAAGGCATGTTATCCATGATGAGAAACAGACTAAGTAAAAAGTTCTAACTGATTTTTTTTTCTCCAATCAGGAGTCGTACACATCAGTGGTCGAGTACTTCGGAGAAAATGTAAAGACTACACCTCCATCTATGTTCTTCCCCATATTCGCCCGGTTCGTCAAGGCCTACAGGGTAAGGGGCAGATGCATCCTGCTGCGTCTTCACCGCTGGCCACGTTTCACTGGCCAAGCTTAATGCTCCCAGTTTCTCCTCAGCAAGCGGAGCACGACATCGAGCAGCAGCGGAAACAGGAAGCCATGGCCAACGAAAGCGCTGCAGAGGCGGCCCCCTCACCCGCCAAGAAACCGCCCGCTGGAAATAAGGTCCGCAGGATTTAAAATAGAAGATAAAATAGTGCGACAGTAATGGCTGACATATGTTGGTTTTGTGCTAAAATTTACAACCCATTTAAAACAGAGTCCTTACATGTCTAAGAAAGTATCTTTGGCCGACTTTTGACCCTCGCAGATGCCGATGATGCCCAAAATGCCCCAGGTTGACCTGATAGCTGAGCTGAAGAAGAGACAGGTAAAGCCACAGGTGCGTGAGGGGAAGGACGGCGCTATCGAGGACATCATCACAGGTGAGCTTCAAGCCTCCTTCCTTATTGGTCTTCTGTACCAAATAATACTATGTTTCATTATCTTATGGCCTTCTTCGATCTCTCTTTTACTCTGGTCTTTCCGAATTTTGTTACCATTTTGTTAGCCTCATTCGTTATATGGAGGTTTCTGTTTGTTTATTGGATACCTGTATACGGACTGGGTCACGTGGCATTAGCTAATTCCCTCGTAGTCTTTCAATGAGCTGAAGGTCGGAACGTTACTGCATTACCTGCCCTATGCCGGTGCAAAACTTGGACACGTTCCACCTTTCTAAGCACTAAATCCGTCCGCCTGACTTCCCCTTCGCAGATCTGAGAAACCAGCCCTACCGCCGGACGGAAGGAGGCTGGCGCAATGCCAGGAAATCAAGCGACGCTCAGCCCCAGGCCCCAGCGGAAGCGTCGCAGTGACACACCTGCTTACTGGACATATACGACTCAACACTGCGCCCCAACATTTTCTCTCCCGTGTTAATGCCGCCATCATTCGCCACACGGCACCACCCGGGCTTCAGAGTTCCACTTCATCCTGAAGTACATTTTACAGTTACAATACCCTTTTGCCTTTTTTTGTATTTGCCATATGTTTATTGTTTCATAACAGTTACATAATCAAATCCTCTTTTATCTTTATTGTATGATCTTATTAAATCTCTTTTTATTCCTTGTTTCTAATACCGCAGGGCATTGCTATTGCCCACATGAACATAGCTAAGTAAGGGAAATTCTCCCAGACACCGTTCATCTAAGACATCCCTTCCCAATTAAAATCCTATCTAATCAAGCTCTGGGTCTGGAGCACTAATCCCAGGATGTACGACCTCACAAAAGCGACATTCGATGCAATGATGCAATTAATGCATCATAAAAACTGCCTATATGTCTTAAAGGACCCTTCGTGAACTAACTGGCCTATTCTGTACATGCATTATGCTTGCTTCATCAATCTGTGCCATTCAGAGAGTGTGTAAAGAAGAATATTGACTGTTGTAGTTGGGTCCTGTTTTGTATAATAAAATGGTTATATTTTTGTTATGCGTATAAAACGTTTTTTTTTCCTGCAAAATTTATTGTGAAACATTTTTAAATTATGGAAGCTTTTTTACAAATGTAGATGTGATAAACTGTAATCGTGGAAAAAAAATCAAAAGCTGCATAGAACGTTTTAAGTTTTAAACACCATTCCCTGTTACTCCACCAGAGGGCGAAATCTGGCCGCTTGTGCAAAGTGTCATTCCTTTATGTGGTGGATCCAATCTAAAAATAAACAAAACTTCACGCTTTCAACCAATTATTTGTTTAGTATTACCATTTTTGCAACTGGTTCCATCAGTCCGTCTTTAATAGCTGTTTATCTGCTTCAGGGGCAGCCTGTAACCTACCTTAGCCAACACTGGGCGTGGGCAGAGAGTACCTGATAGCAGAGCTCTTCAGATCTGGGATTCCAAATCCAGGCCTTGTTTTCAGTTTTCCCAGGTAGTTAGTTTAATAATCACTGATTCTGATTGGTCAGAGGCTTCACACCTGACTGACAGGTAAAGGAAGGTTGGAAAACCAGCAGGGCTTAGACCTCGAGGATAGTGATATGAATAGCCCTGTACTATAGGATGCCAGTTCTAGACAATACTGAAGCTGAAGCATAATGTATTTCATACCTTTAAACTCTCTTTTGTTTTTCTTTCCTTCGATGTTCATGCAACAGCAGACTCTTATGTGCTTCCGTGATGTTTTACTAGAGTTCATTCCCCTCAGTGTCAGATACACATGAACTGTTTGTAAGAGACTAGCCTGCAGATGCGTGGGAGAACTCCCGACATACATGCGGTGAAGTAAGTTTTCAGCAATGTCGTTAAACCATCGTTAAATCGCCGATATGCCATAATCCTCGACAACCGTGGACTGAAAACCGAGCCCTGCGATTGGAGGAGGTGCGTGTTCACCGTGCGCGTCATCCCGCAGGATCCCTTGTTCCCGCGGCTCGTTCACGGTTAAGAATTCACAGCCGGGCCGTACGAGAGAGCTGAACTTTATTTGTCATACGAACACAGCGAGTATGTACAAAAGAAAAGCAGCCTCCGTATTCTCACAAAAGACACGGTTCCCACGGTAACATCAGGGCGTCCACACGGAGCAGTTAGACTGTTAGTATGCATCAGTGTATCTGACTCTGTAGCTGTTCGTCTATTATGCTATCCTACAAACGAAAGCGTCACTCCATAGGGGAAAAAACAACACCATTACTGGATGGTTTTTCTGGAAACTCTCACTGTCAAACTATCTTTGCTTTGCCCTTTACACAATTTTATTATCCAGTATTACAGTAATAGATGCCTGAACCACAGACATGGACCAATTAAAACCTTTTTTATTTGCTATAGTATAATAAATTTTTTGAGGTCAACGTTAGTTTCTTTTACAAAACAAAGACAACATTTTCCAACTGCACCGTGCGATTGAGAATATACATGCATTATTATAATTTATTTAAGATTTCGTCCACTTTTTGACAACATTTTGGACATGAGACCATCTTGTGGACACTCTAAGAATGGTTTATCCTATTTACACAGGTTTTTTTTTTTAAGTTTTTTTTTTTTTGATGCCATGAACATCCACACATCCAACCTTCAGATCGGACACAACACACAGGACCCTGTGCGCTGGGAATAACCAAAGACAGCAGGAATGTCTGAAGTAATACCTTCCCCTTCTCTGGGGGTATGAAGTGTGCTGTCAGCTCCTTGATGACAGCAGCCCCCTAGACCATCACTTGTGCCTGTCCTCTAGGCATGTACCACAAAGCCAGGTGTGGCCTAATCAATCCACTTGATATCTGAGACATTCTGACATTGTACCTCTCCCAAAAAAATACATGAATAAATAAATAAAATGTGCCTGCAGGACTGTGCTGTGCAGGAATGGGACGGTTATCTTGTGCTCTCTGTCTTTTGAGGATGCTACAGTAGGTCTCTTTATATACTAAACTGTAGCATGAACATAAAGATGGTATTTGTGGAGATGGGTCGTGGGGAGGGGGGGGTGTTAAAGCCTTGATTTAAGTGATCAACAATGTGTTGGTTAGGGAAGGCGTTAGGGATTCTCCAGGGCCCTGAAGCCGACGGGATCTACACCTCTCGTAGGCTGCAGGCACGGGCAAAGAGAATGTTCATCAAATGTCAGTCAGCTTCTTACAATAGTCTCCCCTGGTCTTGACAGTAAAAGCCAACATCTTTTGTGGCACCTGCATGTCATGCAAGTGCAAGGTGCAGCTCAATGGCCCACATGCAATTCTGCAGCTTTAATACTTTTGCATTTTGCAGAATCCCTGTAACCCCGCCCCCCCGCCTGCTGCTGGGCTGCATGCGGACCCTGCAGAATCAGTTCTGCCAACAGCGATTAAAAAAATGCAACCAGAAAAAAAAACAGCAATCATGGTTGACATTATAAACCCTGATGAAATACAATTAAAAAAAGACATTCATATAGTTAAAATCTACACCAGTCTTGCATATCCGGTAGATCAACAAATCAACCAAGGTTCAATTCTATACTGTATATGTACATAGTATATATATTCAACTCAATATATAAAATGTTCTGTTTGTGGATAAAATAATTTCCAGTTATGATATATATACATATATATTTTTTTAAGAATAAAAAAAAATTACAAAATAATTATATAAAAAGCAAATAGAAGATGATGCCATTTACACATTTTCACACTGTTCTTCACATTGTAATTTCATACACCAACATTTGACTAAAGACATATTTATACATTTATATATGTGTAATTTGCTTTATAATTTCAATTATTTAAATAATCTATTTTGTCTTTAATCACTCTGATATAACGACTTATCTGTTCCACAATGAACTTGAAGGGAAATTGAAAAATCAAACAGATAGAAATACCGACTTGTGACTATTAACGGAAAAAAAACCCTTTTGCCACTGGTCTTAAGACTTTAAGAGTCTGGTTGAATCTCGGGGTGTTAGAAAGACGAGAGATTATAGTGGGAGTGGACGGTGTCTAGGTGTGCTCTATTAATCGAGTGAAGAGCGCAACCAGGACGAAAATAAAATTAAATACAAGTCATCGATGTACTTAATGCGTGTGAAATGACATTGGGGAGTTCTCTTTTTCCTTTTTTTGCAGAACTCCTGTTTCATATTTTTTCATCCTAAAAGACAGCATAGAAAGACCCTGTATTATGGATGAAGGCACAAGCTGAGAGTCTTCGTAAAGAAGCCCGTTTATGACACTGTGCTCTGAAGATCTGCCACACTCCGCTTTTTCTCCGTTATCGCGTCTGATCTGCCCGTAAACGATTCCACGCCGCAGCAAACCTTTTAAGACGGTCTTAAGTGCTACTGGTCCTCCATTTAAACTCACTATCCATTTCTCACCACGGTTAATCACTTTCGCCAGTGTATCTATTAACAGAAGTAAATGTAGAGTGTTTGATGAAAAGCTTCAGTCTATTTCTGCTCTTAGAGTGAGAAGAGAGCCCTTGAGTGACGTCAGGAACGCAACGCTAACAGCGATCAGGAGTTATGCTATTGTGCACGAAGTTCAAAGAAAAGCCATTATTCACCAATCATCGCAAATTACGGGGCCGTGAAAAGAGAACGATGCTATGCTCTTGCTTAGTGGAAAGCAGAGCCGTATTTTTATATTCCTAAAACACTGATAATTGCTCTAAAGATCGGCTTAGATTCACAAGAGCCGATACAAAGTGGCACTGTGCGGATTGAGCCACCAGAGGGCAGTGTTGTGCCGGCGGGAGCATGTAGCATCAGTGCAGAGCCCGCTGCCTCTTTGTTCCCCTGTCTCCAATATACTAACTGCCGACAAATACCTTATGCAACCGCGCAGCTCCCAATATAAAAGCTAAGTTCTGTAATTTATTTCCAATCTAAGAGCTGTCACAGAGTCTCATATTACTACCCTCCTTTTCTCTCTCTTTCTTGGACGATCTCGCCAGGTGTCCACGCAGCCTCAACGGGCAGCATCGTCAAATTACAGAGCCTTCAAGCACTGCAGTTCAAGACACAGACAGCCTGCTCCCGATGAGCGCTGCGGGGATCGTACTTGCCAGGCGGGCGCATGGAGGGCCTGGAAAATGCGCAAGCAAGGGGGCTTGAATGCACGGCTGACGCGGCTGCTGCACAAACACATGCGCGGTTTGTACGGGGCTCCCTGCGGAAACTAAACCCAGAGCAGGATGCTGGCATAACACGGCCTCGTTAACGCGCGATCTGGGAACACCACACACAGGATCAGCACAAACGATAGTACTAATTAGCATTCAAGATTACGTAGGAAAACGTCTGACCAATCTAATATCTAAAATATCCCCTCCCAAAACAGTTGTGAAAGTATTGTAGCTTGTGCTTTTAAGTCGAATCTGTTTTGCTTGTTGCAAAAGAAACGTAAATATTGCACATAACTCAAATCGTCTTTGACGTGTCTCCCCTTTGTCTAGTCACAACACAGTTTAAGCTGAAAGGGTATACAGCATAGACTCCCCTATGTGTGCAGTCTACAGCTACTTCTATTCAAACTAGTGACACTTTTATAGCAAAGGGGGACTGCTCTTACTCCCTTTCTGTACAGTGGGAAGGTAAGCGAGCTGTAATGAGTAGAGGCAGACACTCAGTGTGGAGCTCCAGACATAGGTAGGAGTCAATGTAAAGACTGTAACATGGTATTCAGTCTGCCGGTGCAGAAGCGTGTGGTGAATGTATTCACATGTACAGCAGCGTAGCACCATTTTGTATTAGCACATCCGCGGGTGACATCGGGTCTGGAACTAGCCCCAAGTCATTCCTCTCCAACCAATTTTCTTTTTGTTTTCCTGTGAATAAGATGTGTCAGGACACACCGGCCGAAACGACATTTTATAACCTTGTTATTGCACACATCTACAGTACATTTCACAGTTAGAAAACAGAAATAAGGTTTCTTTTTTTGTGAGAAATTTGGCACTGATGGAAAAAATATGCTGGGTCTCCCCATCTTAGCGTCCATAGGACTGGTTTTCTAGGCCAGTGTTTCCCAACCCAGTCCTGGGGGACCAGCAGCAGTCTACAGTTTTGCTTTTTCCAAGCTTCCAGCCAAGAACTGCAAATACCTGGCATAGGTGTGTTGGAAGCTGGGAGAGAACAAAAATATTGACGGTCTGGGGGGGTCCCTGAGGACCGGGTTGGGAAACACTGTTCTAGGCTATACATGATCAGGTCAAAAAGAAAAAAAAATAAACACAGCCAGCCTTCACTGAAGAAGATCAAGGCT
Organism: Cryptomyrus ogoouensis; assembly: GCA_025773925.1. Classification (NCBI taxonomy): domain Eukaryota; kingdom Metazoa; phylum Chordata; class Actinopteri; order Osteoglossiformes; family Mormyridae; genus Cryptomyrus; species Cryptomyrus ogoouensis. The sequence continues at coordinate 13,199,627 of JAOYFF010000046.1, read as the reverse complement.
CAGGTGGAACAGCACAGAGATGACTAGAAACTGCTTTGAAAGAAAGAGAAACACTGCCTCTGACTTGGACTGAAATGAGTCTGAATGCAAATGACCAGCATCACTAAGCTGAGACTCATGGTGCACGCTGGGACTCACGGTGCACGCTGGGACTCACAGTGCATGCTGGGACTCATGGTGCACACTGGGACACGGTGCACGCTGGTACTCATGGTGCACGCTGGGACTCACGGTGTACGCTGGGACTCATGGTGCACGCTGAGACTCACGGTGCACACTGGGACTCACAAAGGAGCTTTGGCTCTTCCTGAAGGCGTAATGGGCGATGCTGTCTCTTAAATGGGCAGGCGACTAAGTAATAGCGAGTTATGTTGAGGATGCCTGCGATGCATTTTGATTGGATAGGGGGTTCCCAGGATCATTCTGTATGGGGGGCGGGGGAACGGAACCTTTCTCCAAGTTGTTGCAGTCAGCCTGACCAAAGTGGAGCACAGTAGGTGACCTGCTGTTATTTTGGTATTTATTGGATCCCCAACTGATCTTCTGATTCCCTCACAATTCGCTCCAAGGTGTGCCACCTTGTGGGATAGGCTTACACAGGGTCGTCATTTCTTGCTCCTTGTAGGTGCCATGGCTGAAGTGCAGTGCACCTCGGCCGGTAGTTTGGAGGCCCGACGGAGAGAGAGTGGGTGAGGAGGCAGGCAACGAGGAGGTGGCCAGTGGCCGGTGGCTGTGGGCAGTGACAGTGGGGCAGCGGAAGGTGGCAGAGAGAAACGGGGCTTCAGCACTTAGGCTGGAGGCAGAAATGCCGGCGAGCATCGCCTTAGCATGACTGGATGAGACTGACAGGGAGGACAGCGCCCCCTTTTGGGGGTACTTCTTCAGGCCCGGAGCGAAGGCGGACGGCAGGGGGCAGAGAAGCTGCCGGAGAGGAGTGGCCCCAAGGCGTTACCGCTGCTGCCCGGAGCCTGGAGGTACAGTTTCCGATGAAGGAGGAAGAAAGAAGACAGGATTTCAGGGGATGAAAACAAGGAGAGCAGTGTGGTTCTTTTGCTGAGAGGTCTTGCAGGTCTGGAAGGTCGAGGGGGCCGCCCCCCTCCACACACACACACTGTACAGTGAGCACTTGTGCAGGCGGCCTAAGGTGGGGGGGGGGGGGTAGGCAGGCCAAAACCAGCAGCCCAGTGGAGAAGGAGAAGACAGTTCTGGAGACGGGTGACACTGCTATGGGCGGATGCCAGTAGGGTGAGTTGGGCTGTTCACTGCTGCAGGACGCGTGACGGGTGTTCGCAGGGTGTTTGCAGATGTAGGCGACACACAGGCGGGCAAATGACAGGGTGAAGGCCGTTGGTGTCGATGAGGAGAGATCAACGCAGAGGACAAAAAAAGGACAAGCACAAGGCAGTTATTCAGGATAGAAATCACATGTGTGTTGAACATTTATCACACAAATTACCAAAGCCCAACAGAACATTTAACATCTCCAAAAATGCAATGGTAGGGCACCGAACCGGAGTGCCGTTAGCAATCCGTTCTGCATTTTCCAACACATCTTCCGATGCCCCTGCACATGTCATCGGCAATGTGACGTAATTTCGAAACAGGGGAGCTCTTCCACTGCAGTGCCACCTCAGACCAGCAGGGGGCCCGTGGCTTGCCTTTTTTCCTTCATCGCAACGTGTGATGAGCAGATAGCTGGGTGCGGACAGGGAAAAAAACCAAAAAAGCAAAGTGCAAACGCATGGTTGCGTTTTGGTGTCAGAGGAAGCAGAGAGTTACAGACATTCTGTGATGATCTCGGCGTGTCGGCACCGTAAGTTCTGGGTGACATCTCCCTCAACGTCTGCATAACACACTGCCAGGACGTAAGCCATTAATGTCATAATTTATCTACTCCTGAGCTGCCTTCACTGTCATAAGGGCCGAAGGGAAAACAAACTTATAAAGAGTTGCGTTCTAGAAGACAAACACACACAGCTACAAGTCTGTAAAATTGTTTGGGATGGCAGGGAGAAAGGCAGACAGCTATATGAATCAGACAAAGTAATCTCTACAGTGATCTGGCACCGTAACGATGCCCTGAAATGTGCGTGGACGCAGTCTTTTATAATATTACTTGTTTGCCAATAACCGAATGCAGACCTACACCCAGGCTGTCATAATCATCTTTAACCAAAAGAATTTTTAATACATTTTAATAATGAAGTATTAACAGACCCATCTAAATTATTGACTAATAGGCTGCAGTGACCTTTATTGGCAATTGTTGTGAGTACAAGGACAATTTGGATTGGGGTAGCAGTCTTCATTCTGTCCATGTCTGACCATCAAGGTGGTTTACACCCGAGCCAGACAGACAGCAGCAAAGACACAACAAATTCTGTTTAGAAGCAAATAGATAGACAAACTGCTCCAACAGTTACACCCCACACACACACTTAATGGCAAACACTGAAAATCCTGCTTAGTCATTCTTTTGACAGTTAGGAACATAAGCAAATGCTCCAAAGAACAGACTTTAATGTGTGATTTCTCTAGCGCGTCTTGTCAGCCATACCTTAGCTAAGCCATCACTTATTTTTGCTTGAGACATGAAAGCACACTGATTTGCTCTGAACTGTGTACTAACTGTATGAAATCAGTTTAGACAACTAGTACCTAAATATTATTTATCTATATATATATTTAATGCGATCTCTCCATGGCTTATGATTCATTTAAATGTAAACATCTTCATATACTTGTCTTTCACCAGCATATATAAAAAAAAAAATCACAGTCACTCATACTCCACATAAATGAAAAACACAAGAAAATCACATGACCTCAGTGGATGCCCAGGAAAATGGGGTACTGAGTGACCTTATGTGCACACTCTCACAAAAACAGTGCTCGGTGAACCCTTAAGTACATAATTATAGGCAGTGCACCACATTTTATAAAGGATTTAGTTTGGCCAGACAAGCAGTGAAGATCTTCTGTAGCAGTGGATGTATTCCTTGGGTTTTCATTTGGTCGCATGGAAAAAGCAAAGGAAGAGGATATGACGTAGAATGGGTGAAGACACCCCCACCATTACAAGACGGATGAGGATCTAACCCCAGATGCAAAATGTCAATCTAGAACGTTTTACAGTACTGTATGTCGACCTCAGAACAAAATTATTTGGCTCATCCAGACAAAGGCAGAGGTGTCACCCATCTATTTGCATTGTATCAAGGTTGAAAAATAGATAGATATCAATGGCAGGGATGATATTCCACACCTCTGTCTGAATAATCACCTCCATCCTTCATTCCGATGGACAAAAAATGAGGACAGGGTAAACAAACGTGGCGAAATGAAAGTAAACAAATGAATCACCTTTCATTATGGAAAGAATGCGATGCCATTGTGATGGCAGGCATGAAGATAAATGACAAAAAGCCCGGTTCTGATTACAGCCGCCACCGGAGGCGCCGGAAGATCGGCGGCAAGGCCATAGAGATGACAGGAGCGTCTCCGCGTCATTGAACACGCGGCCAGCAGTCGTGGCCAATTGCAGTTGACCTCTGGGTGTCCTTCCTGTTGCGCCTTCGGTGTTTCTGACTCCCCCCTCGCTTTACATGCACTGCTGTACCTCTGGGGATGTTCGCACTGCATGCGACGGCGTGTCGCTACAGCAGGACCACCTGGCCGCTCTAATCCCGCCACACGCTCACAGCGGCCGCCCCTTCAGCTTTGACGGATCTGTTCATCACCATTCCTGCAATTTATTGCACCCTAATGGCCTGGATGAGACTCCACTTCCTCTACGGCACCTTCACAAACACAATGAGATGAAAACATGCTCCCATGCCCCCCCCCGCCAAACCCTCCCCCTGCAAACTGCTCCTGTAGTGCAATAGCATCCAGGAATAAAACTGAAAGAATGCAAAAAATGGCCAGAACTTACATTACATGCTCCCTAACCTTCAGCCTGACCTTGAGAGTGAAATCATGGGGATAGGGGTGTGGCTTAGTGAGGAGGTGTGGCTCAGTGGGTTAGGACAGTACGCCTGTGATAGGAAGGTTCCAGGTTTAAAGCCAAGGTTGGCAGAATGATGTCACCATTGGGCACCTTGAGCAAGGCCCTTAACCCCCAATTGCTCTGAGGACTGGCTGACCCTCCTATTTCAAATGTACGTAGCTTCTTAAATGATGACTGTTTGGGTTACACTGCAACAGAAGGATCTCACACCCAGAAACGTGGATCTGCTCACCGTGATATTCCAGCGATGCGCTATACCTCTTACACCAAGCAGACCGATGTTCAAGAACCATGCCAAGAATACAAAAAAGGCAACTAGTAATTCAGGAAATGCAAATGAAAGCTACTGCACAAACTGCAACCTGCAGCTGTGCAAAGGGTTCAATGGTGCAAGTCAAGTATCACCCAGAACATCACCCAGAACATCACCCAGAACATCACCCAGAACAACACCCAGAACATCACCCAGAACAACACCCAGAACAACATAGTAAGTGCTGGGAAAGCTTGATAATATAAATATCTGCAAAACTGATCCATTCTGAAGTAGAGCACGCATCCGGTATAGTGATTACTCCTGAGCTCTAGAATGTGTCTGGTGTGAACTACAATTAGACTAATATGAAATTAATTCCATACATAAGAATCAGCAGATAAATCGTAATCTCAATACTGGGAATACAGTAATGAAAAGCAGGAGCAGAAGAGATGAAACAGTTTTAGAAATGCTTCTTATAACTGTGCTTGGAATCTCTGGAGCCTTTTATGTTCAAAGAAATTATGTGGAGAATAAGAAAGACTGGCAGAAGAATAGGGCTGACTGAACATCAGTAATCTATTTCTTGCAAGTTACCACACTGAGTCCTATCTTCAATAACTCCCATAAAACAGAGCTAGACACTATGATATCTCTGACCACTGAGTCCTGTTTTCTATATGTGTAGCTAACAGAAGAGGGCTGTTCTTATCTAAGTGTTATGCAAATTGGTAGTTCCTAATCACCTTCACTCATTCTTGAGACTTAAATGTAGTTCTTTCTGAGTTTCCATGTTGTAAGGTTGTTTTAACCATATCATTCTGTTTTACTGTTGCTGCAGATCGCTGTAGAGCAGGGCTCTTCAAGTCAGGACCACGATTCCAAATCACACACAGCCTCTAGGTGTTCAGGATCAAACAATTAATCCTAGCCTTTAAGATCAACTAAGACTCATCTAATCTGTGATGAGTGCTGCACTAAATGAGTCATACAGTGAGAAGTATCACGTCACAGGAGTAACTGAAGGGAGAAGATCTCTGAGATCCACTGGTCATTAGTCTGGGAAAACTGGGACATGATAAAGACAAATACAAGCTACCGACCTGTATAACAGGCATTGCTAAACATCAAAGAAGCTTTTATGTTTGACCTGGGTAGGAAAAGAGAAATAATGTTGCTCCTTTCCTGAAAACTACAGATCCTTGCCAGTGTATAACTCAGGCTCATCACGGGCCTAATAACTGGTATTGGCTGGAATTCACGTTACAGGCAGCCCCTGACTTAAGAAAATCCACCATATGGGCGACTCGTACTTCCGAACAGACTGTTATATTAAAAATTTGGATTAAATGGTAACAAATGCACTCACTACGTTGTGACGCTGGTGAAAATATTGCACGGCGTCAGTGGTTTGTCAGCTTGACATACAGTACAGTACTGTATGTAGTTACTTTTATTATTACGGCTTAATTATTATTATTATGAACTGTATTACTATTTTTCCGACTTACCTACAAATTCGACTTAAAGACAGACTTAGGGAACGGAACTCGTTCATAACCTGTGGACCGCCTCTACTTGCATTTCAATGTATCTGATTTTGTTTTAGATGGTCTTGCACAGGTGAGCTTCTGTACTGCTATGTGGCACTCAGAACATACAAATAGAGATTGAGTAGCTTGCCTTAGGTATAAACTGGACCTGGATGCAGCTCTCATGTTCTGTTTGCAGTCGGTCCCCTTTCGAAACCTCCCTGTGGGACGGCAGAATAACATCTGCCACACCGTGCGTCCCGAGCGCTCACCTGCACAAAGCATCTCTACCCAAGGACTGAGGAGGTTGAATAACAATCCCTCCCAGACAAAATGGTTCCACTGGGTGTTCTCATTGTCCTGTCAGGAAGACAGGTAGCCAATACATGCTGTCTGCTATGGAGGACAGAGGCACAATGCAACCGTGAAGCATAAACACAACACAAACAGTGGAACTGCATATTGCGCCAAGTACACCCAGCTGCCGCCTGGGGAGTGCGGTGTGTTTATACACAGAACAGGGCTTCACACATTCATTGGCTTGGTTATTTTTCAAGGCGGCACATTCTCGAAGTATGACCCCGTTTGCAACGTCATTATGGTCATTATGTCTCGTGCCTATGGGTTTGGCTATACGTGTAGCCGCGTTCCATATGTAGCCCCGTCTTGTTCCCAGGTCTGCAGCCGTCACCTTCTGTATTTAGCTGGGGGTAAGATCCTAGGCTGTACAACTCAGTGCTTTAGCCTGGAGGGAAGGAGGCATTCAGTTTGCAGTCTAGTAGTAGTCTGTTACGGACAGATTCTGTGCCGTGGTTTATAGCACACTTGTCTATGTATCTTCAACGTGCCGGGAAATTAGCCACAGGCTATGTTGATTACGCAGCTCTGATCCACTATAATTGTCTGGTTCAGATTAATCTGCTTCAGTTGAAGCGGTCAGCATTTTCCATTCCCCAGTATAAATAAACCAGGAAGGTTTGTGGGGGAGGAAGATTTGATTGACATGGAGAAATTCCACATCCATTCTGAAAATTAAACACTCAAACACGCAGAGCAGTTAGACAGTGAATAGTTATGCCCATCAGGCATTGACCACATTCCAGTGCCAAGCAAATTTGTGACTCCTCACCTCGAAACGTCACCCATCACCATCTAAGCCAACGGAACAAGCACATTTTATTTCATAGTCATACTACCTCAGCCCTAGTACAAGACCGAGAACAAAAAATTTGAACAGCTGCAGGCTGTCCAGCCCCATGAATTATTATACATGCTCGAGAACTTGTTTCTATTATAATTCTTGGGTCACCATTCATTTTTCAGTACCAGGTCCTGGAGCCAATTCCCAAGAAGCAAGTGGTTCAAACAGGTCAACACACACTAATCATAATTTAGAAGCACTAATCCACCTAAGCATGAATTTGCTGTGTGGAAGAAACCTGGAGTACCTGGGGGAACCCTGTGCAAAGACGTTGAGAACCAGAGGTGGAAATTTAAGGTCCAGAAATTACAAATCCAGACCGGTTGAATATTCTGTGACTGAGATTCTTTATACTCAACTAGTTCCTTGAAACAAATTCTTTGTCTGGATTTGTACTTTTTGAACGTGAACTTTCTACCTCTGGTGAGAACTTGTACGCTGCGCACATGCAGAGCCTGGGGCTGGGAAGTGTGATGTTACATGTTACTGAGCAGCCATGCCACCTCTTGTCGAAACAACTATAGATTTCCTGTAAAAATGCTATAACAGGACTTCATACAGACTCTGCGATTGGCTTCTCAGTAAGGTTGCAGGCCACATGTAAGTCTTTTGACACAACTGTATAGAATATCAACTGAATAAAAAACAGACGATGTTGTAGAGGGCACAGCCCTTGAATGAGGGTAGGTTATGACTGTGTAGGGCTATGAAAAGGCAGAACATCTTCAGGAAAGCACGGCCCTTTCACACACTATTTATCCTGTTCCATTCAGTTTAGCGTTCTTGAGTGTAACACATTAACTCTTGCCTTGTGAATCCCAATTCCACTCAGCCTTTCATTCATCCTCTCTGTCCTTGGTTTCAACATCTGTACCCACTTCCTTATGAACACATCTACATGCTTGGAAAAGACCTCAGCATAACTTTGTGTCAGATTCCTAAAAAGGATTATGTTCATCTTGAGGTGTCTTCAGTTTTCTTTCAAGACTTTCAGTGTAATATGGCAACATGGCACACGATAGTCCAGCCACCTTTTCAGCTGGTTCAGGAAATTCACTTAAAACAAGATCAAAGAAACACCGAAGTTGACATAAATGTGAAAATGCATGAGAAAGCATTGGATTCTTGATGTGGATGGCACATCATCAAAGTGTTTACTGCACCCAGCCGGCGCTCTTAGAATGCTAATGTTCGTCAGGGGGTTCTTTTCTACATCACCGCAAATGACAGGCAGTACAGTAGATCTTTCAGGTGTGACAAAACTATAGAAGGACATCTGACGTCGGCAGTACCTGCTGCTGCCCCTGACTCTTAAGGAAATCCTCACGCAACTTGCTTGTCTTGCCCTTCTCTGGAGCGCTCTGCTGCAGATGTTTCAGGCGGGATGAGGCAGATGAGTGGAGACCCTTGCCAGAGCCTCCACCCTGTGGAGGAGAGGAAGAGGGAGGAGGGATGAGCAAGTCTGACCTTGCGAGTGAAGGCTAATGACTCAGCGCTCACTGTCAACCCGTCCCCCCAACAGGAAAACAATGGTTAGTATACATCAGTATACAACAGAGACATCTGCTCAGACAAACAGACCTAAAAAGAATTCCTCAGAGAAGTAAATTTCTGGTGTCGGTGATTTGCCCCCCTGGAATATGCCACAACCACTTTCCTCGTTTTCTTTACCACGAGGAAGAGGGAAACAAGTGCAGCACAGTAAATAAAAGGATGTGAATCAGTGGGGGCCTCCTGAAGCTCCCCCCAACACAATTTTCAAAAGCAGTTCTGGACCCAGCTCCTGAGGAGTGATGGAGACTCAGCTCATGTCTTGATGCGAGTCTCCATCTCCTTAATTTGCTATCTAAAAAAAATAATATGCATCGTTTTTGTCGGAGACTCGATATATGGACGAGTCTCACCATTGCTAGGCACAAACGAAACAGTGTAGCTGCCGGGCACAGCAGCAGAGGCGAAGAGTCAAAACGGAGATATTCCTTTGCCATTTTGTTTATGTCGAAGTTCATTGACACAGGCGATCGATTCCGTGCTGTACGTGGGATGATCGAGTATGTAAATCATACTGACCGACCATCCATATGCAGATTAGCAAGCACATTTCATAGATGCAAGTTGATTTTAATCTGGCCATAAGACAAATCGTAACATAGTGCCTCTAACAGATAGGAGATAAATATGAATATTATCATCTTGGTCTATCTGCAATTAATTCCATTTACACACTATTGACCACCATCGTTTCCACACTCCCTGACTGTCTATTTCTTACATCCATACTGAGCATAGTCCTAAATGAGATGACAGAGATAAGCCCACGTTAACTGATACATAGCGACTTTGTTAACAGGCCAACCAGTCCAATGTAAGGAACATCTATCTGCAGCTTTGTTTGATGTTCTTATTTAATGACGTTTCCACGGCACCAGCGGCCAAAATGCACAAAAGATTAGTGTTGTTAGTCTAGACCTACAAGACCCTGTAGCATTCAATAATGTAATACTGTTAATGTAATAACTGCCAGTAACATAATCATTTTCT
>JAOYFF010000046.1:13152302-13186020 GCA_025773925.1 Cryptomyrus ogoouensis | reverse complement strand
GGGAGGGGGGGGGGCGGGGGGGGGCGGGGGGGGGGGGGGGGGGGGGGGGGGGGGGGGGGGGGGGGGCGGGGCAAAGTGAGGCATAAACAGGTGCCTCAGAAAAGCAGCGATCTGCACAGGCCCATAGGTAGGATTTACCGTCCTCCCCAGGGCTTCTGGGGGCCACAGGTCCAGGCTGCTGGGAGGCGAGCTGGTTCTGCGTTGGATGCTAGGCGAGGAGTGGGGGCGGTATGCTTTGCCCCGGGCTCTCTGAAAAGCCTGGCAGCGGGGGCGGGGACAGGTGCGACGGGGGATGTGGGTACAAAAACACTGTGAGCGATAAAATTAAAGGTCCCGCACATTCCATACACTGTATGGTCTGCGTTGCTGTCTAACGGAGACCTACAAGCAATCCGAGCAATACTGGGATGGGATGTCCAGCGCATGCATACAATTCACTTCCATTTTGAGTGCTTTGCAGCTGAGCTTCATCCTAAGTGGACCCTATGGTTACCAGTGTTTACGCAGAACACCAAGAGTATTGAAATCAGAACCACTGAATGAGACTCACAGCCATTCGAGGCCATCAGTCTATTACATCCAGGTTTGGAAAAACGTTCCATAAGTTAAAGTGAAGTCTAGGAGACTATACCACACCAGAAAGGGATCTTTTCGGGAAAAGTCCATGAAGAATCACAGAACCTGCTGCTCTAATGTCCATTGAAGTATCTATCGATTTACACAAGAATAACCAGGAGACTTTAGTTCTTTACCAAATATACTAAAGTTAAAAACCGTCGAAGGAAAAACCAGTGAACACATGCAGTGGCTCTCTATGGACCAGTGTCCCTGCAGCTTGTAGGTAGGACAATAAACACTTTAATATCACTATACAGAAGGAATTTCTTTTCGGCTGGCTTGTACCATGTGATAGCAGCCCATCTGCAAGTCCCAGCAGGGCCATGGCAACACAATTCCTACCAAAGGAGATAATGTGTACATGAAATTCTCTAGAACGTGAGCAGGAAGGGGAGTACGGCCACCATGATGCTGTAGGTAATACCGCAGGGAGAGCCACAGGAAGCCGGACCTTTTTCAATGACAGAAAGTCACGCGACTCCCAAAAGCTGCAGTGGACCCTCCTTACCTCCGGGTCGATGGCAGCCTCCTCGTCCTCATCCTTTCCCCCCGAGGCGACATCGGGCGGGGTGGAGGCAGGCCGCTGGGCCTCGGAGGCCGCACGTCGAAGCTTGATATGTGGCTTCTGCACCTCCATTTCTTCTGACTCTGACTTCTATGCGGACAGAGAGGGTGTTAGAAGAATTGGGGGAAAAAATAAGGAGGTGAAGGAAGCGGGCGAGTTGTAGGGAGAGAAGGCGCTGCAGAAGATAGCCAAGCCGTGTTTACTGATCCGCAATAAACCCCGCACATCTCCTCACCTTAATGCTCTTGCTGCTGCCGACTGTGTCCCCACTGCGACAGAGGTTGATCCCCTGCGACGATGGGAAACTGCGCCGTGGAGGCGGAGGGGGGGGCGACTTTGAGGGCTTCTCGGTGCGGTACCGCGCCACAGTCAACTCATCTGAACGGGGCCGAAGACAGCTAAAGTTAAAACCCAAATCGTGTACTGCAGGAGGTGGGGCTGAACATGGACAATCCCACCGACAGGACGGTAGAGGCTGGCTGGGTGAAGGGTGAAGGACGTCACTGCATAGACACCATCCACTGACGCACCAGATTAGGGTGACCAGAAAGTCCATGCCAGGGAGGAGAATTTGAGATTTAAAAACTGCCATTTCAATTAAAAGGACCTGCATTTCACTTAAGCACCGAGTTCTTGCTGTGTGCTGATTGGTCAGACTCCTGTAATCATCCATGTTGTCACTAATAATGTGAAACAGCTGGATGAGTCTTGCAATCAAGGAAAAAAAACAGTCAAAGCACAAGAAGAACTGAACCATTTAGCGAAAACCTTTCAGTTTTACAGTTTGTAAAACCTGAAGTAGTTCAAAGTGGATTATCTGGGAACCCTACATCAAGTGCAAAGCTAAGGGAGAAGTTCCTGAAGCTGCTCCTGAAGCTGCCGCAGACACTGTGTGACACATAGTGTTATGACCTAAAGAAAGCTGGCAAGTGTTAGGTGGGGTGTCCTTCCTGGTATAGGAGCTAATGACAGTTGAATTAGATACACCTATTGAAAATTAAGGATTCCACACAAGGTTCTACAAGATTTGCAGAACTTCCTCATCACAGCCACAGAAACCCAACAAAACTTCATACACAGCATTTTAGTGCAAATCCCCAGGAGTGCAAGGCAAGAACCAAGCATTCCTTGTGTTGAGTTCACCATTACTGGGGCTGTCTACAAGCACAGCGGCATGAGCTTGTAATATGCATACAGATATTAGCTCAACCAGCTAGTGGGTTGCCTCACCAGAGCCCCGACGCGAGCCGACCTCCTTGCTGGAAAGCTTTTGGGCCGAGTTCTGGGGCTTGCCAGGCCGGTGCTCGGGGGTCGACGTGCCGCTCTGTGATCCTGGTGGGCCGGACGGCTTGATCTGCTTGGCGGCAAAGTCCAGGTCAGGGATGGCCTTCATGAGCTCCGCCTGGGTCTCCTCCAGGAGCCTGTTGATGTCCTGGGCGCTGTATTGGGTCAGGCTGGCCCGCTTCTCCTCCCAGTCACGCTCCGCAGCCTAGCCCATACAGACACACAAAAGGGATTTTCAGCTCTCCAACAAATACAATACCCTATGTCCTAATTAAACCTACTTATTATTATGATGTCTGATCACACACAATCACGTATATAACTTAAGCAGGTATTTTGGTTGATGCAAAAGTCAACACCATACACAAACATAGTCACAGTCAAGCCACTATACATGCACACACGGGACAGATGTCCAGTACCAGTCTGACCTCCACGGACACCGATTTGTCCCCGCCCCGGCGACCTGACAGCTCTTCTAGGGCACGGCTCTTGAGGGGCACCGGAGGGTGGGGGTCACGTGTGGCAGCAGAGGGGTTGCCATGGCTGGATCCAGAGAGAGGCGTCCAGTTGGCGAGACTGGAACTGCCCCCCAAGTCATTGAGTGGTGGGCTTGTAGGGATGTCAAAGTCTGTGCTCTTGCTGAAGTCCTCCGCATGCTTGGCCAAGGAGCTAGCGATGTCCCCCTGTCCCTTAGAGATGCCTTCGCTCACTTGCCTGGACACAAATCGGTGGTCTTTATAAAGCACCATTCCCAACAGAATTTCCCCAGTGCAATATGCAATAGTAAACGGCTCAAGCAGAAAACTCGAGAAGACAATGAAGGAGATGAAGGAGAGCGACGGAAAGTCTTTGTGTTGGACCAGTAAGCGCCCTTGAGCACGGCCCTTAACCCTAAAAAATGCTCTGGGGTACCAGATAAATGGCAGACCCTGCGCTCTGACCCCAGGCTCAAATGTGTGTGTCTCAGTGGAGATTTGGGATACTCAAAAACAAAAGAATTCCTGTGTACCTGTGAAGATGATTCCCCCCACTCCCTGAAGCACTTTTTGACAATTCGAGTCCGATGAATTTTGGCATTATCATCCTGAAATATCCCCATGGCATTAGGAAAGAGAAAATCCATTGACGGGAAAACCTGACCATTCAGGAGATTCAAGTACTTAGCTGACTTCACTTTATTGCTGTAATAATGATTCAATCATTAGCTCTTAAGTACTTGCTGATTTAAATTCAAACTGATTGTTTGTTGGCTAGGGAGTGTATCATTTCATTATGGTTGGAGTGTGGTTAGAGCATGACCGTAAAACATAAACTGGGCTACATGGTCACAATATGTTGGTTGAGTATATCTTTGTGGTGCTGTATGTTTCTACCTGGACAGTATCTCTGGCACATCTATACATTAGCACTGTGTGTTGACATTCAGTGCTCTCCAAGTGTGCATGCTTGTTGCACCCGGTACAGACCTGCGCAACATGGCCAGGGTGTCTGTGATGGACTTGCAACGCTTCAGAAGGGCATCCAGTCGGTGTGGCTCCTCCTTGAGGAACTTCACTGCCTCCACCTCCACTCTCAGCACCACACGCATCTTGCTCTGCAAGCCGGGGAACTGGCCTGAGGACACAGAGAGAGAGCAAACAGTAGCGCTGGCATGCTTTTCTGTCTCTGTACGCTGCATCTCTAAATGCAGCTTATTCCTGCATGGAAATCTGTCTTCAGGTGGTCCCAGCTGGCCTCACTGCATTGTGATGTTCTTCTCAACTAGTGTAGCACCACTGAATAGGGGTGTTTCTCAATACCAAGAACGCAAAGATTATACTTGTGGTCTTGGCAAGACTGAACTTTTTGTGGTCTTGCAAAATTTTCTTTTAAGAACAAACTTTGGCCGCAATGAATCATGGGATTGGAGGATGTAACCTTGATATCTGAGGATTTTTACCATCCTCTGTACTTCTGTTCTTGAGTATTGGAACTGGTCTTCGGCGATGGATGATGATGTAAAACGGGTACAAGAGAACACAAGTACAGTCAAGTATGCATATTGAGAAACACCACAGAGCTTTTGCGTTTCTGTTAATCTCGGTTTACCTGTGTCTCTTCCTACATGAGTGTTCCTATGTGCACGTTACCATTTCAATTCCTGCCCCACATTTTCAGCACCAAGACGCCGGCCTGACAAACTCACTCTTGAGCTCGGTGAGAGTCTCCCCCAGCTTCCTCAGCACGACGGCCTTCTCCTCCAGCTCCTGGGATGTCACCAGCCTGTGGTCCACGGAGGAGTTCTTCTGAATCTCCTCCACCGACTTCTCCAGATCGCTGCAACGTTAACACGCATGTGTGGTTAGCATATCTGAGGTGGGCGCAGATGCAGACCTGGTGCCTGGCACGGAGACCCTGCGAGAGCCTACTGTGGGATGGAGCTAAAAATATAGCATTAGCATTTCTCTAGATGAACCGAGAAATGCTAATGCTACGTTGGAGGAAAGACATATTATATTATGTGAATAATTCAATCCTTCATGCTGACATGCTAAAATGCATAAGAATGTGAATAAATCATGAGACTAATTCATTTCTGAGAATTATTACAAATAATCTTAAGAGTCTTTAGATGAAATTGTAACTGATACGACTCTTGCGCAGAAAGCATTTTAACGAACTACTAGCTATTCATATTTAAAATATATAATGCGACACTGCAATATTTTTCTTTCAATTGCATGTCTGGCAGAAGTCAGATAAGCCTGACAATGTGACAGCTCTCTAATACAGCGTGAATGTGGAAATGTGACAATATCCTGGGGACGTGTGGAACTGGCCCCGCCATCATGAAAATCTCATTCATCAACATCATCATTACTGCTATTATCGTCATCATAATTACCACCATTATTATTATCGTTATAATCATTACTTAAACTCAGGCCTGTTGTTAATGCTCATCTTGCCGTCCCTGTTTCTCGAACACAGTAACCACTGGGTTTCATTATGCTTCATTCGCCTGATGGTAATGGCGAGTTCAGCCATGGGAGGAGCCTCCCATCTCTCTCCCATAACCAGTCGCCGTAACTCAGAGGGTTGGGCCTTTGTGCCTGTGATCGGAAAACTGCCGTGTTGAACCTCAGCACAATCGTCATGTCTCCGCTGGACCCTTCAGTCAGGCCCTCAACCCCCTAAATTGCTCAGAGTGCCGAATCAATGGCCTGACCCTACATTTGGACCCCAAGCGTTATTCTCACCTGTGTGTGTGTGTGTGTGTGTGTGTGTGTGTTTGTGTGTCTCTTGAAGGAGAGCATGATGGGATATGTGGGGGAAAAACATTCCAATGTAGCTGTACTCATGCAAACGGCAAATAAAGCTCCATTCTATTTCTGGGTTGTAGTGAAACCTGGAGCCAAGGGCAAGACAGGAGTTGCCAGTCTGTCACAGGGCACATGCACGAAAAGACATGAAGTGGCATCTGAGCAGGGCATCTAAATCATATCCCTGGATTGTAGGAGAAAACTGGAATATTCTAAGGGAGGTTCTGCAAAGCACACAGACAATCCACAGAGATAGAGAGAGAGACTGGGATCGAATCCACTGCTCTGGAGGAGTGAGGTCACAGTGCCACCTACTGTGTGAAGGAGGGAAATACTACAGACGGTGTTGGGGAGTAACTATTTACATCTAACAGTGTTACAAAATAAATGTAACTGTAATCCATTAGTTACTGAGAAAAATATTTAATGAAATTACAGTTAATCAGAATGTTGGTGAGTACAAAGGAGTTACATCCAAATGTATTCAGTAAAAGTTTATGTGTAGAACATAACATTCATTTTGTTGCTTTGCATCTTTTTGCCATGCAGAAACGCCTTATTTTGGCATATTTGCAGACAATGTGGGTCAGCAAAGCCATTGGGACTTTTCAATTTTATTGCCCAATTTAAAGCATTTGTTACAAAAGTAATCAAAAAGTAATTAAATGTAATAACTACATTACTTTGATGAAGTAAGCAAAATACATTACTTGTTACATTTTTAATAGGGTAGCTAGTAATATGTAACCTATTACATTCAAAAATAACCTTCCCAACACCAAGTAGGGATTGATTGAGAGCTGGACTACTGGAACCGCAACCTTCACAGTAAGTATCCGTCAGAAAACTGCTTTTTTTGGGTGTCCTCTGGAAGATGATCTCAGCAACACTGACTTCTGCATGACATCTTGCTAAACAATCTCTTGTATTTTAATAGACATCATGGGAATTGCATTCCCATAGTTAAAAAGCAATTAGCCAAACACTGTTATAGATGGGTTTGTGTGGGAACATATCATATAGCCAATTGGTTTTTCTCTCCATTCCTTAATCGGGTCTCTGTTACCACAAATATGACAAGTCACATGACCCAGAGTTTATTCAACACTTGTAGGAGTTCTGCTTACTCAAAAATGTTCTGAGGCCAGAACGACAAATTACTGGTTCAGAGAGATAACGATTTGATTATAGAGGAGGTGGGACCAACCAATCAGGTGTTTAACTAAAACGCTCATGAATTTATGCAGGATTTAAGGTAGTCTGGGCTAAATGTAAGTTAACAAAGATAAAGGCCATTTAAACTGGGGTACCTTAAATCCAGGTAAGCAAGAAATCTAGCTTTTTGAAATGGGTCCCTGGTACTGCTAAATGGCTTTCCAACTTTCTGTATGGGACCAACTCGTGTGTGACGTCATTCCCAATTCTGAGTTCTGACCTCTGAGGCAAACGGAATGCAGCATTATTCTACAGGCAGATATGAGTAGAGTTAATAAGTCTATAATCAGACTGGCTCATGAGGCCGGGCTACTCACTGCAGCTGCTGGATAACAAGCTCTTCCTCGTTGAGGTACTTGAGTCTCTCCTCCTCCACCAAGAGGCGCTGCCTCTGAAGGGGGTCCTCCTGCTTGCGGAGGGCGTCCGTCACACGCAAGCTGATCTCCATCTCGGTGCGCTTCAGTAGGGACCTCACCAAGTCCTGATTCTGGAGCTGTGGAGAGAGACGCCCACGTACCACTGATGCCGTCTCCTGCATTGCATCATCAGACATTCAGCGTTCAACAGAAACATTGAACACCTACAAGCAGTATTTAGACTATTTAAAGGGGGGTTACTTTTTCTGTCACATGGCAAAATCCCCACCCCCCAAAATCTATTTCTGACTACTGGCCTGCAATTTCATCACCACTGAAGTCCAAGACCAGACATGACAGTCTCTGAAACATTCATCTCTCTTCTCTTCACATCAAGACAGCTTCTGAAAGCCAGAGTCTCCTGTTCTGCAGCCACGCTGCAGGTACACAATGCCACCAGACACGCGATTGTATTGCGGTGATTACAGCCCCGAATGTCCCTGCTCTTCTAGTACCGCTAACACAACCTTAGGGCTTGACGGCGACACTTGAATTAACGTTTATTCCTGAGCCTTCACTTAAAATGGGGGAATTTAATGTCTCCCGCACAGGTAAAAGGCCCCTGAAGTACTTTTTTATATAGTAGACTCATTCAAAACACACCGAAGCAACAGCAGCAAAAAGCAAGTAAATGTGGAGTTTATCTGGCGTTTTTGAGGGACTGACAATTTCGAAAGGTACTCAAGGTACCAGTAGTTTAGACTGTTCGGAGAAATAAGAGGGCAATTTCCGTTAATGATTGTGCTCAAGGACTTGTGCATTTTCTGTCTAACGCGCCTCCATACGCAGGTTCTGTAATGACACAGACCTGTTCACATCCATCTTGTACTGCTTTCTCTTGGATGAGAATTAGAATCGGGTTATGCGGTTCTCTCTGGGGTTCTGCGGTTCTCTCTGTCCTGTGACATTTTGGTTCTCCCCTTGCAGTAGAGCTCTGGCCAGGCCTGTTGGCGTGTTTGTGTGCGTTGCTGTGGTCCTGCTCCCTGAATGTACCTGCCTGCCGTTGCTATGGATTAGCGCCCATATCCAAACAGCCAAAAGCAAATATTTGCAGCTGGCTGATGCGTTCAGTTAGACACATCTGGCATCAGGTATAATGCTCCTTTTCGATGGTCAGCTCTGTGTGTGTGTGTGTGTGTCTGTCTGTCTGTCTGTCTGTGTGGTGCAGGTACACATTACATTGTGGGGACCAAAACCTGTTTGACGTTGTGGGGATCATTTTTTCAGGAAATTCAAGTTAATAAAAATCTGTGACTGCCATCAAAAAACGAATAAGTCTTGTATTTTGTTTGGTTACTTACAGTTAAGGTTAGGGCTGGGTGGGGGTTAAGGTTGCCATTGTTGGGATTAGAGTATTTCCCATAGAAATGAATGGACGGTCCCCACAAGGACATAAATACAAACGTACGTGTGTGTGTGTGTGTGTGTGTGTGTGTGTGTGTGTAATAACATGCACAGAAAACCTGCATGCATGGCACACATCCTCACAGGCATACATGTCTACATGAGACCAGCGGATGAACTATCATGTGGCAGAGACCACCTCTGGCCAGATGGGGGCGCCGTTGAACCCAAGGTGGCCAAACATCCCTTAGTCGGTACTCATTTCTGTTGGTAAACCTGCCAACTATCATGTTGAGCATAAGTACACATAAGTAGCTTTGTTAAACAAACAAACAAACAAACAAAAAAGTGTTTTCCCACACCACAAATGTGACGCACTCGTGCGCGTGTGCACGAGCGTGTGTGGACTATATTCTACAACAGCTCTCTCTGCCTGCCTCGCTCTCTCCCTCTCTCTGGTACGGGAAATCAAACAGACAGGTCTTCAGGCACCGAGAACCCAGAATGAGAGGAGCAAGGCCCAACAGCAGCATTGAGATGGGAGGGGGGCAGAAAATAGAAAAAATGCCCCCCGTGCAATATAGTGAAGATCAAAATGGCTAAATGTCCACGGGCTGGTGGTAACAAGAAGGAATGAGAGAGACAGCGAGAGAGAGACGGCGAGAGAGAGACGGCGAGAGAGAGACAGCGAGAGAGAGACAGCGAGAGATGACCCTGAGCCAAGCAGCAGGGTCCAGCAGGGTAATTTGTAACAAACTCCTCCGTCCCCCTGCCTGGTGCCGACGCTCTACAGCAGCTGCCCCTACCCAGCTCCCCCAGAGCTGACCGTGTTATATTATTCATGCTCTGCATCCATTATTCACCGGCCCAAAAAGCACAGCTCGGCCTTCCGGACTCTTCGGCTTAATTGCCCCGCCATCGTCGCGGTGCCGGTTACCTTCCGGACCCCAGCGGGCTCCCCCGTAACTCTCAGGACGTGTCCTCCACCCCCTTCCTGACCCCCCGGGATGCTGCCCGCGGGCTCTTCCCCGGGACGCGATCGGGAACGCCGGTTTCGCTCCGTGACTGACGCACCACACAGGCCCCCTATAAACTACAGAACTCCGTTTTCCCGCAGGGGGGGGGAGGCTTGCATCCGATAACCACCCAACAGGCTTCCGGAGAGCGCGAGGTTCGTATCGTTACTCTATTAACATCTCAGAAGATAAAAGCGACTCTTAATTAAAATCCCCGTGGCTCTGTAACCCATCAGCCTTTCCGTTTTCGTTTGCCCTACTTGACGTCGTCCCTCCAGGTTCACGTCTCTCGCAATCTAATTCCGATAAAAATGTACTTTTTTTTTTAGTCGCAGGCATCGTTTTCATGTGGTCATGTCAAACCTGTCATCATAGTTATGGCACCGGGGGGACAAGCGACCCATTCGGCACAGCCTCTCATTTATATATCCAGCCTCAAGGCCTCAGTACTGTATAAGCCGGCTTTCGATTAAACCTGCAATCCACGGTCGGACCAACATGGCCGAATGTCGTTATGGAGGGAACCCTGCGCTAATGGGTCCTCGCACAGTTCCTGCAGTAATCCACCACAGTTTACACATTCCTGTTATTAATAGGAACTCATATTCTCATTTTCTATAACGTTAGCATGCCTGGGGGAGATTTTGGTTCCTCTCCTCCGTTGTCCTCTGGCTTTCCTTCTTTCCCGCTTCCCTGTTTCATGCATGATTTTGTATAAATGACGTACTGTAGTAATGGACTGTCACACACTCTCGCCAAGCGCTTTAGGGCAACTCTGTTGTGAAATGCGTCATATAAAAATAACTGAATCATTCCTGCGTATGTTTTATTTCATCCTGTGGGACAGGCGGTGTCCGCTGGAGTGATCACATGCGGTGGGGGTCACCGTGGTAGCGTGACCACTGACCTGCATCTTGCGCAGCTGGGAGAGCTGATCGCGCAGGTCACTGGCGTTCTGCCGCAGGTCGTGCAGGTGCAGTTGCATCTGCAACCGGGTGACGGTGGTGGCCTGAGTGGCTCCTCTGGGCGGGGGTGGCATCAGGGCTAGGGGGGCCGACGGTGTCTGAGCTGAAACGAGAAGAGCCGCGGGGGGTGGGGGGGGGGGGGTGTGGGTAGTGGATAAGCACAAAGTCACACGCAGACAGGTATAGCGAACCACGCAGTGCATTTTAAAGACTCCAATTCCTGTCTACCTCAACTGCATTAGTTATGCACACAGAAGTACTGTGAAGGACCAGGACTACAAAGGTACATGGAATCCCTTTCCCACTTGAACCTGGGGCACCTCTCATCCCTGGAGCCCCTCCCCGGCTACTGGGATGATATTTCGCTACAGCTAATCACGCCACGCCGGAAAAGACCTCATTTCTCGTGAGCGACGACCAAAGTAATGCGTGATGGGAGATCAGCTACATCCTGGCCACGGCGCCAAAGCGGATGGGCGCCTCTCTTTTTTAAGCCATCCGGCTGAAATGAGATGGAAATTCGCCCGTCTGCTCGGCCCGGACCCAAGACGAGAGCCCCCCCCCGGGGCCAGTGGCAGCATCGCCCGAGTTGCAATTTCGAAAAAGAGAAGCGATGAAACTGACACAAATTTGGTTTCTGTAATGAAACTACGCAGCGCACAGATCATAAAATGCTCATAAAGAAACAAATCAGGACTTGGGGATTAGGGGGAAAATTCAAACGACGTCACCGGACAAAGGCGCGGTGACACCCTGGGCCCCAAACCCGATGGGCCCAGGGTGGGGGGGGGGGGGGCAAGTGAATAATTAAAAGCCAAGAACTGCTTTACATTCTTAGTCCCTGACAACACTGTTCATTCACCTGGGTTTTAGTGGGAAGACCTGGGTGGTCTCCTGTAGGAAATCTGGAATGAGGGGTGGAGTTCTAGAACATTCTGCTCTTGTACAGCAGTGTTTCCCTCTCCGGTCCCCAGGGACCAACAGACAGTCCACGTTTTTGCTTTCTCCTGGTTCACGTCTCTCGCAATCTAATTCCGATAGAAATATATTTTTTCTTTCGTTGCAGGCATCACTTTCATGTCGTGACGTCAAGCCTGTCATCATAGTTATGGCAGCGGGCAACAAGCGACTTATTCCGGATAGCCTCTCATTTACACACCCTGCCTGAAGGCCTCAGTACCGTACAAGGCGGCTTTCAATTAAACCTGCGCTCCGTGGACCCAGACAGTGCGTGTTTTTGCAAAGATAGATTGATAGATAGAAAGGAGGTGGGGAAGGAAAATGGACCGAGCGAGAGAGAGATGCAAAATAGAGGTAGAGAAGGAAGAACAAGAAGAAAGGAGGTGGAAGAGCCACGCCCTCACAACAGACCAACGCCCTTGGGCGCCACGCGCGGCGCGTCAGCACTCACTTCCTGTGGCCGAGCCGTCGCTGGTGGACTCGGTCTTCTCGCTGGAAGAGAAAGGGCAGGGCGGTGAGATTCCCAGTCCAGGCTGGGGGGGGCAGCCGGCCATCATGCAGAGGCGCAGCAGGCTGCATCTGCGGGTCAAGGTCCACAGGCCAGGGCTTCACTAGGGGCCACCTCAACACCCATCATCACGCGAGGAGGTGTGGGGGAGGTTAGGGGGCGGGGGGCGTGTGCAGAAGGTGGGGGCGGAGCCTTACGTGCTGTCACTGTCCGGTGGCCTGGTCAGGACGCTTTGGACCAGCCCTGTGAGGCTGGCGATCTGCTTCTCCATCGCCTCCATCCGCTCCCTGGGGGCGGCACCGAACAGACACGGGGCATATGTGGGCGGGGCCACACACAGGTCAAAGGTTAAAGGTCATAAAATAACCACACTTATACAATCATGTCTATACACACACACACACACACCCTTGAGCTTCCCCCAGAAGCCTCACCGTGTCTCTGTCTCATTTCCAGCCAAAGGTGAGTTGTAGCCCATTGTCCCTCGACCCCCGTCCCCTCCCAGGCCCCCGGGGCCACACAGCGGTTCGGAGCTGGAGCCCGGACGGGACTTGGGGCTCTCCACAAAGACGGAGGAGGAGTCCTTGCGGAACGTCTGCCGCACCGGTGAGGACCGGCTGGGGGGCCCTGAGTATGAGTCCCGTTCACCACGTAGCTGCATCTCGGAGATCTTCTGGGGCGACGAGGGGCCCAAGCGGAATCCTGTGCCCAGCGTGGAGGAATAGGAGTCGGGGTAGAGAGGGCCACCGGGCTTGTAAAGGGCGTCCTCCATCTCCCCCTGCAGGGCAGCGGCGGAATAGGTGCTGAGCGAGCGCACAGAGCCACGGCGGTATAGCCCCCCGGCGACGGGGAAGCCGAAGGGGTCGCCTATGGTGGCCAGGGCCTGCGTGGAGGCGATGCTGAGCCGGCCCTCGTGCACCAGGCCGTAGGGATCGGCGTACAGGCCTTCGCTTTTCAGCAGCGCCACACTCTTCCCCGACACCTCCTCGTCCGGCTTGACGTCCCTCCGCTCCAGGATGGCGCTGGGTGACGGTGAGAGGCCCGAGCCGGGTGGGTGCCCCATGCCGTGGTGGTGTCCGTGCGACGGGGGCGGCTGCAGCTGTGGGTGTCCCTGCCCAGTGAAGGAGGGGGGTCGGCCACCGGCGTAGGAGAGGCGGGAGCGTGACGGCGAGCCGGACGTGGGCGAGGCAGAGGACGGCAGGCTGGCTAGGCGACGTGTTGGTGAGGACTCCCGCGAGGCGTACACCATCTCCCTCTGAAACAGTGCACAGCTGGAGGTTACCACGGAAACACTCTAAAGGGGGACAATCAGCTGGCCTAACACCTCATTTCCACTCCAGTGTCATGACTAGCACCCCCTGCAGGTTGGGAGGGAAGAGCATCACGACACCCTGAACCAAACCAATTCACGCTACTGAAATGTGTCTCCGCACATATATTCCCTATTCTCAAGGGTGAAAAATACAATTCAATAAGTCACCCACCCCTAGTTCTACATCCTGCTCCTTGTTGCTGGGATTTCTACACCCCATTACCCGCCAGACATCGCTTTTCTCCACATTGCCCTTGGCCTATCCTTCCCATCTCTCTTAACGCCATCATCATCGTCGTTGTCATCAGTCGGCCCGCCCCCTTCTGCGATCCCCTATAATCCGTCACCTTCTGAACTCTCGTTTTCTCACTCGTCTCGCTCGCGGACACACAGGCGCCGCTCGGAACACTTTGTCTGAAACTCTGCAGATCTCTATCGTGGAGGATAGCGGGCGTAGCGTGGGCCGTTCCTAATAAGGCATCTTTAAATAGCAGCGTGGCACAGGTTTCACCAGCCTGTGTAGGTTTCTTACTTCTCGGTAACGTAGCGGCACTCAACCACTGTGCTACTGCTGACCTCTTAACGAATCTTCCCGTTCGTTAACGTGCTTCACATGCACCAGCTTTTATTTTACCGCATGCATATGCTAATCCTAAATGCAACATAATCCTAAACGTAACGAACTACCAGTCAAAGCTTTTACACACCATGGGTTTTTACCACTTATTCATTTACGTCATAAACTGCAGATTTTTTATTCTTGATAATCATTGGAAACTTGAGTGAACAACAATAAATGAAAATATAAGTCAAATAAAACAAATTTCCTTCATAACATGGAAAGAGTATGTAACAGTGCATCGCTAATGTCCTGTTAACTGCGTGGTGATGTCATAGTCACATTCTAGGCTGTCCTTTAAATGCACTAGTTAACTGTTTCATCCCATGACACAGAGCAGTATTTAATGTCCCTTATAGAAAGAATGCCTTGATTTTTCTCTGCCGTCATCACTGCTAGAGGAAGTTACTATGATGAATCAAAGACACGACATTTTCTTGCTAATAAAGGTACTCAGGTGGTGAATTTATCAGCAAAGAATATTGAGTGTATTTTTAGTAAATGTAACAAGCAAATGTAGAAAATCTCAGTGTGTGCAAAAACTTTTGACCTGTAGTGTATAATTTGGAAATAAAGCCCATATCTTTAATCGAAGGATTTGGAACTAAGAAGAAGGTTTTCCCCGGACGTCAGGTACGTCAGTCTGTATTTTCTGATGAGATTTATTATCTCACTGGCCTCTCAGTGGCCCCATGGCAAGCCCCCCCCCTATGAAGCAGGGCACCTCTCTGCCCCCCCCCCCCACGCCATTCCCTCCCTTGCTCTCACTCAATCTGTCACACCAACCAACTCCAAATTATCCTCACTTAACGTGTAGCGTGTATCAAAAATGGACCTGGCAGAGACTGTACCAAGGGAGCACATGCCAGCAAAGTAGGGGAGGTGTCCCTGATGGAACATGCCAAACACGCCCGGACCAGGTGTAACTGGCCGACTGCCCTGTGGGGGGCGCTGTGCCAGTCAGCAGGCAGAGTTCATCTGAGCCAAGGCAGCAATGCATCAATGTACCAGCAAGTAAGAACACTGACTGGAAGAAGGTGTACAAAATGGGCCAGAATGCTTCACAGTTAACTTCATTTCTGTCCAGAAATGTTAAATATTTAAATATTGTTTTCATAAAAACAGAATATCCTTTTTGGAAGCCTATGCCTTGTCCATATTACTTTCAAAAATGTCAATGGTTTGACAAAAAAAAACCCATTTCACCCTGAATTTTCTCCCAGAAGTCTACAAAAAACCATACTAACCTAGGTAACAAAATATAGCTTCAAAAGCAGAAAAGGAGATTCGTAATAAGATCCCACAATAAACGGTGACAATGGACCGTGGGATTGAAAGTGAGGCCCCCACTCATTGGTTCAGGGTGTACTCCAGTAGGCATATCTCAAAAACCATTAAAGATAATGATTTTTAAAAATTTGTGTTTTTATTTGGTGTCAAAATAAAACATTGACATATTGATTCTAATTTCACATTTTTACCAGCAGGTCCCAACTTGCATTAGGGTGAGCCACTGAATATGAATTCCCCCCCCCCCCCAAGAGGAGAGGTTTTTTTTCCGCCCGGCTGAGCTACAATGGCCAGGTATATGCAGGCCTGACGGCGGATTCAGATTGGAGCGGCTGAGACGTCAATATTAATTTAGCTGTTAGAAAGGGAAGAGTTCATTTCCCGAATTAGGATACATGTTCAGGAGTGACTGGGCGGGGGCTGGGGGGGGTGGGACAAATTCATTCCACAGGACAAAACACGCCGTGTCGAAAACAAGCCAGTGGGGAACCGAGAGAGGAACTCAAACCAGCACAGGCCCCGATGAGCGATACGGTTCTTAAAAACTCGGCACCCTCCCTATCCTCAGGAACCATGGTCACGCTTCACAGATCTCATCCATGGTGAGTCATACAGCCTGACGAACTCTCAGAAAGAGTAAAAGCTCAGATATTGTGCTGAATATGGAAATTTACTGAATCGAAGCCTGAAATTCACTGAATCAAAGCCAGATATGCAAATGTACTGACTCAAAGTAAGTTGATCGCCCCCTTCAGGTAAAGCTTGGCAGTAACATTATATTTATTGTGTGCTACTAATCTATCCGCTGACTGGCAAACCTGTCCCACCCTGATCTGGAAAACGTGACGATCATAGTCAACCAGCCGATTGTCCACAGGTGACAGGCCGCCAACCAGGGGCGGGACGATGAGGTTCGCGGTCCTCTCACCCTGAGGTCCCCATTGGCCAGGTGGGCGGCAGGATATGAGGCGTAGATGGGTTCCTTGCGGTAGATCTTGATGACGCTGCGGTCCTGGATGTCGCGTACGTCCTCCAGCTCGTAGAAGACGTTGCGTGCCTCATCCTTGATGAGGATGGCCGTGTTGGGTGACTTGAGCATGCCTGCCGTCAGCTTCTGGGGGAACATGTGCAGGATCAGCGCGTGCAGCGTGTCCAGGCTGCCCAGCTCGTGCGTGATGTGCACCCGCCGTGTCTCGTCCCCGAACTGCAGGAAGAGCACGCCTGTGTGAGGAAGAAAGAGTCATCGTTACACAGCACAGTCATAAAGACACGGCAGATAAGAATGGCATCTCTGCCCTTCCCTGTTTCCTTGGAACTCGATCTTATTATGGGATGTTTTACAGCCCTTCACTGAACGTTTCGACCCTGGATTTATGAGCCCGTTCACATCAAATCTGTACTAAAACTCTCAATAAGCTTTCCTTGCCAACTATGATAAACTACACTCTGTATTTAACACTGAGGATAGAAACACTGTCTGAATCGGGGAGACCGACGGCATTTGAGCGTAGGGGTGTTTAACCCACAACGCTGTGGGGATCAATTGCTTTTCCCTGATAGACTCGATTGTTTTTCCCTGTCTTTCTGACGGACCTGGGGAGCGTAGCTTGGTCTGGCTGGCGGAGCGTGACAGCGGCAGGCTCTGTCTGAAGCGGTTCATGCGGTTGAAACCCAGGGGGATGTCAGCCTCAGACATGGTTTCCAGCGACTCGGCCGAGGCGAAGGACAGCTTGGCAGCCTGGTCGGCCAGGCCGGACTGGGTGGACTGGGAGTGGCGTGGACTACGGCTCTGGAAGAGCAAGAGAAAGACAGGAAAGCTGAACGGAAGCCACAGCAGGAGGAGGATGAATGAAATAAAATGCAATGGAGACCTTAGTAATCGTCAGCACACACTGACTGCTGGGAAATACAGGTGAGATATGGGAATGGGGGTTTAACACCATCAACAAGAAAGAAAGGCATAAAAACTGAACAAATAGGCCCCTCCCAGTTTAAGACTGGATCTCCTAAAGGATCCCTCCCCCTCTCTACACTGGAGCCATAATATCCATCCATCCATCCATTTTCTAACCGCTTATCCTATTTAGGGTTGTGAGAGGTCCGGAGCTTATCCCATAAGCTATGGGCGCAAGGCAGGGAACAGCCCAGGATGGGCCGCCATCCTCACACGCCCACATCATCCACTCACACACTCACACCTACAGGCGATTTGGTACCTCCAATTAACCTCAGTATGTTTTTCGACTGTTGGGGGAAACCGGAGAACCTGGAGGAAACCTCGTGAGGACACGGGGAGAACATGCAAACTCCACACACATGGACCCATGGTGGAGACTCGAACCCGGGCAAAAAACTGTGCCACCCCAGAATCATAATATTGTAACCAAAAGTCTATTCTAGCATTTTCCTGCCTATTCATCTCATTGTTGGGGTGCACAGCTGCATTTTAGAAACTATATTTTTAACTGTATTTTTCTGTCTGGACCCTTTCTGTGTCTCAGTAAATCACGTCATCATATTTCTCTTCTATTTATCACTGTTTCTTGCACGGAAACCAGATCATAATTTCATGACCATATAGCTGACGATAACTATGAAGATACTATGAAGATACTATGAAGATAATTATGAAGATAACTATGAAGATACTTCAACCTTGATTTGAAACAGCCGTGGCAAATATCACAAGCTTTTCTTCTCAAAATGTTGTTTTTGTAGCGCCTGACACGTTTCTCAACGTTTCCATGATTTTACGAGCACCCCCCCACAGATAAAAACTTAAGGGGGGGAGGGGGTCACAGGCAATCACCAGGAGAGAGGACGTGAGACTGTCAAAGACCTTCCAGCCTGCGGGGGTCGCTCTTAATTAACGCACTCCCAGACTTCTGCTTCTGGCCACTTTCCCTTCCGAATCCCCCATAATGAGCCCCCTGTCAGCGGCAGGACAACCGCTCACAGCCGGGACGACCCTCGCTTGCCACTCTCCCTTCTAAAGTGTCACGAAATTGCTGCAATTTCTCCGTAAATCCTGCTTTTTTCCCCCTCTGGTTAATAGCCCATAAAACAGCCTTTCGCCGCATCACCTTGGAGACCCATCACTGTGCAGAAGAGAGGGCGTCAAGCGGGCGGGGCTGGGTCTCGCAGCCATCCGCCATCTTGAGCCGCCTCTGAGTGCGTGCTACGTCTGGCCCAGTCCTCATATCTGGCATTTGGCTTTGTCTGTGGACCCCCCAAACCCCAAAACAAACACTGCCCCAGTTTGGGAACCAACAGACCATAATCCTTCATTTATGCTTCGCAACCTGCTCAGCACCAGGGGTGCTGGAGTCTGAACATTAGACTCCGCCCACCATTACTAGGGTGGTTCATAAGGGAGAAGGATGGGAAAGAAATTCAGGGGCCCAGCCACTAGGTGGCGCATATGAGCATGTAAGGACAGATAATGGTGTCTTTGGGTCCAGGCAGGGGGGCCCATTCCTGGTATGTTGGGATGGTTTTCCTAATGGCATGGTGCTGGGGGTCCGCAGTGGCGACATCAGAGGCGGGGGGCGTCCAAATGGAACCGCGTGTTTTCACTCGGAGACAAGGAAACAATCATGCGTGAGAGGGCGGAATCAAAGCGGTCTCTTTGATTTAAACGCAATTATGCGTTTAAGTGTAATTTCCCATGGACACAAGGGACCGTCGCGGCTGTTCTCTGAGTCCGTGTTCATTTCGGCTGTTTTAGCGAACAGCAGACGGCTTGGAAGAGAATGAGGCACATTTAATTCTCAAGTGCCAGAGCTACAGCAATTGGGGTCCCTCTCGAAACTGCGCGACATTCTACGATGACAATATGTTCACACCCGAGAAAGTGTTCGGTAATTAATCACAGCTGGGTTTTACAAAAGCAGAATGACGACTCCATCCACCGCAGGGTCAGAGGCACAGTATTAACAGAAGAGCATTTTCTAATGCCTTCTTTCATTACTCTTTCAAACAGCAAAGGAACTGTGTTGTATGTAGGTCAACTGCAAATAAAATCATCATTCTTTCTAGTATTCATTATGGCTTATCCAGAGCAGGGTCATGGTGGAGGGCTGGAGACAGGACAGGATCCCAGTCCATCACAGGGAACAAAAATGTACACAGAACAGGCAATTTAAAAGACAGAAATAAGCCTAACTGGCTGCCTGTAGGCTGGGCGAGGACCCAGTGTAAAATCATGTGGCAAATGATCAGTTCACGCACATAGAGTGAAGGAGAGTGCCTCGAACCCGCAACCCTGGAAGTGTGAGTCTACACACTGAGCCAGGAATGAAATGCAACTGTAATAAATGCTACATAAGGGGCTGAGCTAAGCATCACCACCACAGGAGTAATAAAAGAGCACTTAAAAAAAATGTCCATATAGAGGTTCAACAGCTTCCTCATACTCCTGGGGCTGTTCCTGGCATCTGACCAGGTACGGAGAACAGCGACTTCTGTCTGCAGTTCAGGGGAAGATTAATGGCCGAACCATTCCACCCTGCCCCCCCCCCCCGAACCCGAATCAGGAGGGCCGCTTTGATGAATCGCCGGGGGCTCCAGAGGGGACGGGCCTCAGCCTGTGATCAGTTAGGCCCAAAATCAAAGGGCCTGCTTGCCCTGGCAGGGCTGGACGCTACAGTCTGGGGGCATCTCCATAACAACCTGGCACTTACCGACAAGACAGTCATGAGCAGAGGTTGAGCACGTAACCCAAATATCAAGCAGGATTGTAAAGCGGAGTGGATGCAGGGGAAAACCACAGGCCCCGAAAAAGGCAGATCTTACCGCGCCCATCCCACATCCTCCCTGGATGGCGTTTCACCAAAAGGACGGCACCTTCCGGGGATTTGCCGCACATCGCTGGCTGCACTGGGTCGCCCTCCTCATGAACGGGGGTGTGGCTTTGCACCAGTGGCGCCGGTGTCAAGCACAAGAGGACAGATGCAATTTCAAAACCTGTTACCCCGGCAACCCGGCACTAGCAACATAACAAACACCAGTTTACTCAATTAAGCAGCTGAAAACGCTGGCACACTTCTGCATCAGACCTCCCTACCCCCAGAATGGTTCACCCATATTTCAGGCACCATTAATGATCATGATTCATCATGAGGACCCGTCGGCGAGTCAGAATTACAGCTCCAGCGAAAACGGCCGAGCCGCATCGCTGCTTGACTTCCTTGGCCACGGAAGGCGGTAACGCAGGAAGGTAGTCTGCTAGAACCGCAGGAAGGCTATCTGCTAGAACCGCAGGAAGGCTATCTGCTAGAAGCACCTGTGCCAGAATCCTCCGGAGAAGGAACGTCTGCAGGCAAAAGACACAGCTCATCCCAAGCCTCTTTCTTTGCAGAAATTTGCGGCATCAGCTAACGCTCTCCATCTCTCTCTGCTTTCTCTCTGAAGATTTGTCGTTCCAACACGGCCCATTAATGCGACACAGCCTCCCAGCGCAGCCACACACACAGCTGCGTGAAGCACCCCGAAGACACACCTCACGTGACATCTTACAGATTGATAACTCAATATAATAATGTTATTCGATGCAACGTCTCAGATCTACAGTGAACTGGGATTAAGAATCGGCCCTGGACGTGTGCCCAAGACAGGCTCATCACATATACATGTTCATGATTGGCCCCATCATTTGAGCCCGCGATTCATTTTGCCAGCCCACAAACCCATCAGGAAAATGCTTGGTATACCAGATGGCCAGTCCACGATATACCACAGATAATGGAAGAGCAAACTGACAGACTGACGGATGGATGGATGGATGGATGGATGGATGGTCTTACAATGGAGCAGGAGGCATGTCAAAGAATAGCTATGCTCTTCAGTGGTGGCTTGGGAGGGAGGGATGGGCACCACAGAGACGTTCCAGATGCTCAGGAACGCTCTGGTTTAACCCAGATCAGCTCCTCAATAACAGGGCTCCCTACACAGTGGTTGGAAATGGTCAGTCTGTATTACACTGCCTTCCTTCTTACTGAAGCCAAAAGCGGAAAATTAGATAAACCTGAGATATTGAAGAATAAGCTGTATACTGGCCTCACAACCCCACGGCTGAGGGTTTGAATCCCAGCTCTGTCCCAGACAATGCTTGGGCAATTTGGATAACACAATTCCTTCCTCCAGGTACAGTCAACCCTTCCACGTGGCGGGGGTTAGGGAAATCTAATCTGGAAAAAGTGCATAAAAATTCTTGGGCCCTTTGGCGAGCGAAGTGAGCGTGAGAGTGATTGATCACTGCAAGACATCAGGTAACAGGCTGCTGTAACACGCTTGGCATCCTCCAAACAAGGACTCCGAAAAAATTTCCCATTTAATTTCTTACGCCAACCCCGTGATATATCAATACAAAAAACAAAAAACACATTTCCTGTTGTGTATGTATGCCGTGACTGGCATCCTGTCCAACGTGTTCCTAGCCTTCTGCTCTGAGACGACTGGGAGAGACTGCAGACTCCTTTTAAATGTACTAGATACATGCTATGGAAGATGGATATTAAAGTTGTATGTATGTGTGAGATTCCCAGGCTGGGATTACATTGAATAAAGCTTGCTCTATTAGCATGTGCCCCGATTAATCCCTACCAGACTTTTTACATCATTTCTGTAGAAAACACTGTAGTGCACAGTCCCTGAACTGTACACAGCAGAATGGTGAAATTACAGCGCAGCCACAAGGCTTTGCGAAAATCAGTAATTATGTCTCAGTGGATACGATCCACAGCAGATGTGCGCGGCCACGGCCCCGGCGGGCTTCGCAGGCGCCACGATCCTCATTCCCGCCGAAGCGTTTCATGATCGTGCATAATAACGGGCCTTTCTAACGATCTGACTTTGACGCCACCATCGTCACGCGGGTGGCCGGAAATACAAACGTGAGAAGCCGGCAAATCGACGGCAGTCGATTCAAGGAGATGGCGAAAACACTGCGAAGGAGAACAATCGGTGTCAGTCATCAATGGAGAGCGCTGCCATCAGCAACAAGCCAGCATTACCGAGATAAGTGGCTGAGCGAGCAGGTAGTGGGACGCTCCCATAATGCACTGGGGCTTTTTGCGCATACCACGCCTCCGCTCGGCTGCACCAGCACTCAACATCAACCCATTAGGGATGAAGGTAATGACATGTGGAGGAAGGGAGAGAGAGTGAAAGAGAGAGACAGAGCGAAGTAGCTAAACAGTGATGTCTTCTTAAAATCCTATTCGGTATGTTACGTACAGTATCTGGGCTAGAGTCTCTTAAGTCCCATTTATGAGTCTCTTGGCAGTGCTGAGGAAACGGTTAAACACAACACAAGGTGCCTAGTTAATATGCGGGGAATATTATCTTAAAGTGACAGGTTTTCCTGAGCGCAATACCATGTATCGTCAGAAACAACGGTCTGAACACAGCTAGAAGGCTTCGAGTTCGTCTCTCCAGCTAACTCTCTCTCCTCTTTTTCATCCTCGTTGCGTGATCACCTACAGCTTTCTGTCCCATTCCGTCGCGTCACTATAGCGCCCCCCTTTCCTTACACGTCCCCACCCTTCCCACGGCCACACTGACCCCCCCAGTGCAGAAACGTCACACAACAAAAAGACTCCTCTTTTGATTCCCCCTCCCGTCATCTTTTCAGTCGCTGTTTGTCCCCAGAGCGCTGTCATCTTGTGCATTGTGTCTCCTCTGTGGAGTAAGTCACCATGGGGAGAAAAAAAGAAATAATGAAAAATCACAGCCTTCTAAAAGCTCCCTCTCCGTTTTCCTTTTGTCCGTCAGCCGTCATGGACCCCTTGCTTGTCTTAACGCAGGGATTTAATAATGGCTGGCATGAATCATCCCACACCCGTGGGGTAGATAAAACGTTGCCATCGATTTGGCCCACATGCTAGATGATTTCTAGCTGTAAAATCGAGGTGCTTGTATATGCCGCTTCTGCGCATCAACAGGGGGAAAGGTCGCGCGACACCTAAGCGCCAGTCTCACCCAACCTGCCTACTCGCCCCTTCCGAATGAGGATGGACAGGTGGTGCTAATGGATGAGCTGCACCCGTGTTTCTTAAACTGGTCTTCAGCAGCAGAAACGAGGACCATCTGGGGGTCCCTGAGACCTGGGTTGGGAAACGCTGGTCTAGAGGAGTTTCTCAACCCAACCCTAGGAGACCTCAAGCCAATCCATGTTTTTGCTCACAAATCCCAGCATAACTGAACCAAACAATCGTGCAATCCAGATCCCCGAATACCTGTTACAGGTTAAGGGGGATAATTCAGGTCTAGGAAGTAAAAATCCAGACCAAGTTTTTGTTGCAACCTACCTGTTGAGTATTACAGTCTTACAGACACGGAGTACTGAACTAGTTGACGAACAAAATCCTGGTCTGGATTTTTACTTTCAGGACCTGAACTATCCATCTCTGGGTAAAGGGACTGGGGGGAAGTTAGGGCATGACAGGGACCTGAGTGACAGGGAGCCTAAGAAAATCTGGATGACAACTGGATTAGTCTGGGTTGGGGGCCCAACATAATTTGCATCAATGAGGCTCAAAATCTCTAGCGGTGCCCCTGGGTGTGAGGTAACAGTGCCAACCCCCCCACTACACCCACACACACACCACACCCACACACACACACACCACACCCACACACACACACACCACACCC
Source organism: Cryptomyrus ogoouensis (assembly GCA_025773925.1). Classification (NCBI taxonomy): domain Eukaryota; kingdom Metazoa; phylum Chordata; class Actinopteri; order Osteoglossiformes; family Mormyridae; genus Cryptomyrus; species Cryptomyrus ogoouensis. Next base: position 13,161,948 of record JAOYFF010000046.1, on the reverse strand, counting down.
ACACCCACACACACACACACCACACCCACACCCACACACACACCACACCCACACACACCACACCCACACACACACACACAGACACACACACACCACACCCACACACACACACACCACACCCACACACACACACACACACCACACCCACACACACACACAATCACATTCTAGCAGACAAGATTTACTGGAACGAAGCGTAACTTACACACTAAGCTCTGGATTTCCCTCTTTAGTGCGAGAAGAAGCGAGTCGGCAAGTAACCATGGAGAAGGGGGAGCTCCGCAGCAGCCACGCGTGCTGCTTCTCACACGCCAACCGTGTTAGGCACAAACGCAGCTCAACGCGGGGAGCTGGGGTACCCTCATCCGTTAATAATGGGGGGAACGGCAGAAGGGGAGGGCTGCGCCTGTCTGCACGGGGCCCCGCGGAGCTTTGACGGGATTACGAGGACCACAGCGTCTCCCTGGAAGCCACCTGAAGAGGAGGCGGGCGCACACAGACCCGGGAGGTGCAGTAAGCTGCAGGTACAGCGGCGCGCCTCATCTTCAGACAAACGATCGGAGCCCCTGGAGAGTCCGCCGGACAAAGTTCTTACCCTGAAGTGTTCTGGCTGGGGGGGGGGGGGTGTGAATTGTATTTTTCTAAGTGTAAAATTGTAAGCTTTCAGTGCAACTTCAGATAAAATTATCTGCCTACCAACTGAAATTAATCATTCCCTAGTCGCTTGCACTCACTTTACCCACAATGCACGGCATCACTTAGATGCTATTCTTCCAAAATGTTGTGGGTTTGATTCCTACCCCTGGCTCTGTGTGTGGGGTTCGCATACACACAGTACTGGATGTGCAGCATAGAAGATAAATCAATGGATAGCTTTGAATTTATTCAAATAAATGTTTTATTGAGACAAGTCACATTAAGTGCTTGTTTTTTTTGTGACAACCACAGGAACCCTAAGGTAACACAGGACACTTAACCCAGTGCATAGTGTACTGTGCTGGAACGCTATGTATTTCTGACTGGATCTCCCCTGGCAACCTCCACTACAATGGATATTCACAGTGGGAGGGGCCTAAAACTCTCCCCTGCCAGTGCTGATTGGATATTAGTCTCCGGCTGACAGATGAATATTTATAGAAATGGATGCGTAGGAATCAGATATGCAAATTCAATGAGCACTTCAAAATCAAGCCTGCAGACAGAGAACTATTCTTTTAAAGAGGAACTGGGGGAAAATTACTTTCTTTATCTGACTTCATAATGCTATTTCACAGGATCCTGGCCTGGGGAACGATATTGACTAAAACTGACAGAGTATTTCCAATCTAAAAAGCAGGGTTTAAAAACCCAAAATGCCCAAAGTAACGTCCATCTGCAGATGCATCCACAGGAAAAGCGTCGGCACTCTGAACAGAAATGATCTCCCCAAAATGTGCATGGGGCCAGCTGAGGTTTTCAGTTCTACAGACATCGCTTTTCGTGTCACATTCATCCACACCTGCTATGAGGTTTTGAAGTTTTCAGCATGCCTCTGCATATCAATGTGTGTAACTATTACAGCGTCACACAAATTCAATCCTACATGTGTTCCAATATTTTCCAATATTATAAATGTAATACCTATTATTCTTATTCAAAGGCAAAACCCATCTTGGTACTGTGTCCGTACAATTTTTCGCTCATGGGAGTTTTACAAAAACCTGATTTGTTGGTCCAACCTCCTCTACTTGCTTGGACCCACCTCCTCTACAATCTAATTGGTCATCTCTCTGAACCAATCATTTTCCATTTTGCCCTCAGAACATTTTTGTGCAAGTAGAACTCCCCCTGAGCTCATTTTGCTATAAAGATTGAAATTTGCATGAAACTGAGTGTATGTTCTAACCAGCATAAATATGAGATCCAACGGAATCAAAACTGTAGGGAATTTCTATTTTAAAGGGAAGGCTTAGTTGTGATAACAAGCAGTTCATAGATGGTAGATTTAATCCACATTTCTGTCCCCGGATGTTTTAAGGATCTCCCCTTTAAGCAGGATGCCTTTTGAGAGATGTAACACACGTGCAACAGCCGCAGTCTGCCGCTGGGCCACAGCCCAGATTGCACACCTCACCATGCGACGAGGGAGCCCAGCGTTGCAGGGGCTGCGACACACTTGCCAGTGCAAACCAGACTGACACCTGCCTGCTAGCGGATGTTACATCCTCGCCATGGTGCTGTGAGAGCAGTGGCTATTAACTCAGACAGGGCAATCTGGACCAGACAGGGCAATCTAGGCCAGCCCTGCTGAGCTCTCAATCCTCACTAACAGCTAATTTGGCTGTTAGCAGTTAGCCTGTCTTAACTCTCCTCAGTGTGCACTGACAGAATGCACTGGAAACACTAGTATCCAAAAGGAGGTTTCTGGGCTGTGCTGGGCAGTACACAGTAGGGCAGGACTATTCACATCATGGTCCTCAAGAACACAGCACTGCTGATTTTCCTGCTACCTGTGAGCCAGGCGTGAAGCCTCTGTGGCCAATCAGAATCAGTCATTTTTAAAGTAACTACCTGGGAGAAGTGAAAACAAGACCCGGATTTACAGTCCAGGTCCAGATTTTAAGAACCCTGCGTCATCTGTGGCTGTACACTGGTATTTCAGGAGCAAAAATGTGGACAGTCTGCGGGTCCCAGAGGAGCGGGTTGGGAAACACTGCTATAGGAAATGCATGCAAAGGGACTTCTCGGAGATCAACGTCTGGCACGTAGACTAAACACCACAGAGGATGAAATCTCACAACAACCCAGCTCTAAAGACCGGTACGTTCCACCGTCCATGGAGGCACAACACAAAACAGGGGTGTCGGATTTACAAAGGTCCAAAAATGCTGTTTAGGGTGATCTGTCACTCTTTGGGTAAAAAGTAGATTCCCCCAGGCGAGATGCCAGCCTAAAAGAGCCAGCTTCAAATGTTGGAGGGACAAGTGATGAGTACAAACGGACAGATAGGGGTGTGGGCACAGAGACACAGAGACACAGAGACACACAGACACAGAGACACACAGACACAGAGACACACAGATACAGAGACACACAGACACAGAGACACACAGACACACAGACACAGAGACACACAGGCACAGAGACACACAGACACAGAGACACACAGACACAGAGACACACAGACACAGAGACACACAGACACAGAGACACACAGACACAGAGTTCTGCCACTTACAGCACTGACCTTAAAGCTCCAGTAGTTTGGCTGGGGAGAGAGTGGGGGGGGGGAGAGAAGAGAGAGAGACCGTTAGATTTTCACATCTACGTCTGACAATGGCCTTCAATTAAATCACAGAGACAGGGATGGAGACAGATGAAAAGAAAATGGTAGAATTTGGGGGGGGGGGGATAAAGCAAGAGCTTCATCGAGTTTAATGTCAGATTCGATTGGTCCACCTCACCAGCTAACATTACCAAGCTCTTTTGCGACAGAGCCAGGATGGCGTGGAGAATACCGAGCACTCGCCGCCCCCCCACCCCTAAGCGACAGCGCATTTACGAGATTTGCGTCGCACAGCTGGGAGCGCACACAGTTTACGGCCATCATTCTTCATTCTTAATCACTGTAGTTATTACTATGTTGATGGTGCCGTACTCGCCGCGCTCCCTAAGCCGCTGTCTCTCTACTGGTGGAGTCCATTTGCAGTGGGTTGTGGGATGTATGGTTAAAAAAATTACATGCATATATGTGTGTGTGTGTGTGAATTTTTTACTTATACATATAAAAGTTCTTTATCGTGACTTGATGATCAAGGTAAGAATGGCTCCTGAGGGCTACACCACTTGAGAATCACTGCTCTAAAGCCACTATCCAAATCACACCCAAACCCCGGCCACCCCCACCATCATTTCAAGTGGACTCGCCCAGAGTCGACTTGCACTCAGATTCAGCAACAAGACGAATCGCACAGATCTCGGCCCATGAAACGTTGGCGTGGTTCCTGGACGTTCCCCATCGTACGTGCTTCCTCACCCTGACATACGTGCTGATCTCGACACCAACCATCCAACAATCAAAGCACCACTTGGGGAAGGCGGGAGTGATATAAAACTAGAGACAAGTGAGGGTAAAGGCTGCCAAGGTTAACCTCAGCTTTATTCTTTTACTATAAATCTTCTTCTGGCTACCAAAGAACCTGCAGGGAGCTGGTAGAACATTCCTAAGCCTGTTGTGCGGAGCGGGAAAAAAAATGAATTCAGATTTTTGTAAAACAATTTTCCGGATCTGCTTTGATCCCTCACGCTTATTTCAGATTTTTTTCATGGCATCCAAAAGACAAAACAGGTCCAATTTGCCTCCTTATGTTAGCGAGTCTAGCGTGACAATACGCAAATGTAGAAGAGCTCTAGACCTCTGAACTATCAACATCATCCGCTGAATAACTTGAGGCAGTTTAGACCGAGAGATGAGCTGAACCCTACAGCATTTGAAAGGAATGCAGCGTCACCCTGTAAATGTAACCCAAACAAACCCCCAGCCATCTGCAAGGCAACAATGCTACCCACTGCCTCCCACAATTCACTCGGGTCTTATTTCACCTTACACAAGTGAAACAAAAGCTTTTAGTTGGAGGTCACAGTGCTACATTTCACAACAATGACAACCGAGCGGAGTAAAAACAAGTTAACGCAAACACAAGAGGACCTGTTTGCAGGTCCCGCAGACACAAATTTCCAGGACCGTCATATGCAATAAAAGATGCTTTAATGAACAGTATGTACTCATTAATAAAGGATGCTCAGCTTATTAAGAATAACAAAGGTTACCTAGGATACCAACCAATGTTTCCCCACGCTTGTCAGCTTGGGCACAATTCCCGAGTCACGCAAGTCATGAGTCGTAAGAACTTAGAAACTGTGGTGAATGTTCAGCATGGGGGGAAATATATTTAAATATTGTTTCCAAGCTATTCCCAGCGCTTCAAAAAAGAATTAAAAAATGAAAGCTTTCATGCGTGTCTTAAGTGAAATGCACAGAGGGGAAAAATAATTAAAAATGCCACACAGGTCTGTGAGGAACCTGGCTACACGTCTTTATTAATGAGAGGACCGTCAAACACGTAGATAAACAGGTCAAATTAATTAAAGCGTATTCTCATTACTGTAAGAGAGTTTACTGGAAACATTTCAAACTTGACTACCGTTAAAACGGATAAATTACGCTCATTACAACCATAGCATGGCAGCAATTCTTCACCCTGCGTGGTCTGTGACGTTAATGTAGGCGAACGTTTCCTACATTTTAACAAACAGCAATAATATAATGCAGCATATAATACAGTAAGATAAACAGTGTTACATAGTAACATTCGTGGAACGTTTTTTTGAAGCAGAAACGTTTCCACTCTGTCTGGTTTTCATTGTTTACAGGTATAATTTATCCGGGTTTTTCCACAGCCAACCATGTGCCAAGAGGCCAAAGTTCACCAGAGCTTCCTGTTGAAATCAACTCTGGCGTTATCCTCTCTGTTGTGCTGGTGCCTTACATACGCACACCTTAAGATCAACACCTACACCTTTACTGAGAATTACCAGCAAATAAACACAGAAAAATAATCCTAGCAGAGTCAGGCTTGGTTGCTGACACAGACTGACATGGAATAACCAGTCTAGACACAGTTAAAATTTCTATATTCCAATGATATCATATACTGAAGTATTAAGGAAGAATCGATATGTGTGCGCAACATTAAGGGAAGCGGAGAGCTGACCTGTTTCAAAGGCGTGTTCTCGTTTGCCTGCGCCTTGCATGCGCAGGTGTGTTTGTTTGGACCTGTGGGTGTGTGTGAGGTCATGAGCTTCCTTTAGCTTCTGATTACAGAGGGGGCGTGTCCACCCGGGAGGCCACGCCCCCATCTCGCCTTCATGGAGACCCACGTGTCTGCATTTCACCGTGTGCAAAAACCCACTCGCCGCTCCCACGTCTCACAGGGATCCGGCTCTCGTCCCACACCGGCCATATGCTCTGAAAATCCCCCGCCCCCATTTCGCCGTCTGGACCCAGGATGACCAGGCTGTTGCCCTGTTCCCACATTCCCACTTTGAGGTCCCAGCCTGGATCTTCATCATAGCCACTCTGCTCCCATACTGTATATTATTCATTTTATTTAGCAGCTTTATCCCAAAGTGACTGACAATTCTTTTTAAGGAGGGCAAGCCAGTACCTGCAGCAATTTGGAGTTAAGGGCCTTTCTTAAGGGCCCAAAGGTACCATCTCTCTGCTGACCCCAGGATTTGAACCGGTGACCTTCTGATCACAACCTGAACATGAGTCTTACTATTAAACAAAATGGACCCTTAAAGGCTGTTGTGCTACATTTACTTACTGAATTACAGCACATGCCATTATACAGAATGACGTCTGATTATCTCACTGGAGAAATTCCAGTTAAGGATATACAAATACATGGAAATAGGGTCCCTCCATGACCAAGCCCTTCATATCCAAGCTTCCTCTGGCCACCTGCCCCCAGAAACATGTTCTATCCAATTTCAGCACAATACAGTAATTTCACTCCTCATATGCAGTATTCCTGTCATATGGATTCAGCTGCCTTCCCAAATGTAGTAAATGTAGCAAAGGGGTAACACCTTATATGGTGTCCTGATACTGCTTTCAGCCAAAATCAGTGGGGGGGTGAGGTGAGTTTTCAGACTCAGGTGACCAGGGTAATTTGCATTGTTTACACGGACTTGTACCCAGCTGCTGACAGTACATACAGGTACATGCAGGTACATACAGGTACATGCAGGTACATGCAGGTACATACAGGTACGCCTCTTTCGTTTTGCTTTGTCCCCAGTAACTATTTGAGGCTGGTCCTGGGACCTCTGCTCACCTCCACCTCTGATGCTCCAGTGGGATGTTTTTGTACCGTCCAAAAAGCCAGAAATTAATTTCCGTTCTTTTCTTATTGTCATGTTGGGCTCAAATCCACTCCGCCAAGGCCATGGGGGGGTGCACCTATTCATCCATCCCAGCCTGACCTGCCACATGGTTTTACTTGCTTCATGTAGACAGCAGATATCGGCACCGCTAAACGGCCAGTACACAGCACACGAGCACGGATGACGTAACTGTGGACCCCGACCGGTGGTGGGACTACAGCTCTGCACTTTGAAGCTTCAGCTTCGCCCTCCCCAATTCACGACGTGGGCCGGGACTCAGGATGCCCGACGTCTTCGGCGCCGCCGACTGAGCTGAGGAGCATCCGAGCCACCCGCCCCCGGGGGATGGGAGCGTGTGGCGAGAGCGGGGAGAGACAGAGCAGCGTGGTACCTGACCCGCATGCCAAGCAAGCGACAATCCCCGCCCTCCCTCTCCCTCTCTCTCGCTCTCTCTCCCCCTGTAACGGTTCTGCACCTCCCGATTCACTCACCCACCCTACCGCAGCTGATCCTGCACCAGGGGACCCAAGACAGCTGTAGCAGCAGAAAACGCGGGAAAAGGCATGCGAAATGCCAGGTTGGGTTCTGGGGCTGCGTCTCACCTTCTGTCCACATGTCCCAGAACTCCCCCATGGACTCTCCTCCCGCTACGGCAGCGTCCGGATGCGGCTCCTCACGCGAGCCTATCGCACGTGCTGCAGCGTCGCCGGCGCCGATCCTGTGCTGGAAGCTTCCGGCAAATGCGTTCAGAAATCCCCCCTTGCCGATGAGCGAGCGCACCACGCTGTCGCTAATTAACTAGCTAACTGACTGGTTCATCCGGTCCCGGCTCCTCCTCACCCCGGTCTCGCTCCCTCCTCCTCCTCCCTCCATTCCCGCCGAGCGCAACGCCACTGCCGCGGTGACACAGGATTCCGCCGGTCGCAGTGCTTTCACCTTGCTGCAGGTTCTCTGTGGCTTCGACTCACGACTGTCTCTTCCTTCTACATCTGTTTGCCTCTCTCCCTCTCTCCCTCACTCTCTCTCTCTCTCTCTCTCTCCTTTGGTTCTATTCCTCCCCCTTCCAGTCTGACCTTTGCAATATGATATCGCGGCTCTCCTTATAAGGGAAGTGTTGCCGTGACAACCACGGACTCCACCTGTCTCTCAGTCTTGCTCCCGCCCGCTCGCTCCCTCGCCCGGCACTTCAGTACGACAATGGTGGGTCGTCCATGCAGAGCGAGGGAGTGAGAGGGAGAGAGACAGAGAGGGGGAAAGAGATGAATGGGTGACAGACCGTAAGCGGAGAGGAAGAAATAAAAATCATAGTCTGTGCACGGCAAAGCGAAAGGTTAAATTTGCTCAGGGGAGCGAAATGTGGAATGTCCACGGCTCCCAAAGGAGCGCAGGGGAGGTGCTGCCGCACCTCCTCCTCCGGAGCACCGAGCAGAGGCACTGCATGGAGCTGGAGACGTCAAGCAGGGCGTGGGGTGGCAACAGAGCCCGGGTACGAAGCCCCCATGAAGGCTGCCGTTTATCCTCCCTTTATTCAGTGAATCCTGAGGTCATACACCGATTCCACAAGACCATATCGACCAACCAAGTTTACCGTCCCGCCTGCCAGATAACCACTGAAAGTTGGCATCAGTTTGGAGGGGTGAATAAATTAATTGTGACTTTTAGACAGCCTCTCTGTTTTCAATATCAAGGGAAAAACCATAGCTAGCTCATAGTGACTAACCAATGGCTCAGGTGGGATTTGTAAAACCTCATTCTTTAAATTATTCTGAGAGGAATGACCAGGGGAGAGTGTGAATTATTTCGGGTTCTGGAGTTTCACGGCTCAGGGTGTGACGTGGGGGGGGCGAGGGGTTTGCTCACCTGCTCGCGGATGCGGTCTGGCGCCCCCCGCATGCTGCCGTGGGACGGCGAGGGCGGGTGCTGCGGCGGGTACTTGTTCTTGAGGTGGTCCATAAAGGCGTCCCGCTTACGCTCCATGTCGCCCTTGGGCAGCCCGGCGAGGGCCTCCAGGCTCTGGGCGGCGATGACCGTGTGCCGGTGCTCGGAGGTGTGCACCAGGCCCACGTTGGAGAAGCGGCGCGTGCCATTGGCCAGCGTGCGGTACTCGCGCGGGTACTCCGCGTCATCCGTGGAGATCAGGTGACCGCCGCCGCGCTCCGCGTCTGGGGAGAGGGGGAATCCGGGGGTGCGCGTTGGTGGGGTGGGGGGGGCAAAAAAAGACAGGAAGGTGGAATTTTAGACTTTAGTTTCTTTGGTATCAGATTGTGAAAAAGAAACATGTTGTGGTTGTATATAATAATAATAATAATAATAATAGTGAGGCTACAGAAACCTGGTTTATGTTTTTTTGTATTTTTTATGAGTCAGGTGGAGAAGCAGCAGACCAGCTACAGCAGGGGTGTCAGTCTCCAGTCCTGGGGGGCCGCAGCCCCGTGTATCTTAGTTCTTTCCCTGTTTCATCACAAATGATTCAGCTCAAGAGCTGTGTGGTAATTAGCACAAGGAGCTGAATCAGGTGTGTTAAACGAGGGGAAACCAAAATACTGTGTAGGGCTCCGGCCCCCCAGGACTGGAGTTTGAGACCCTTGAGCTACAGACATGAGAGAAGAGGAGGTTCTGGGGCTGAGGAGTCCAGAGACGCCCTCGCCTGGCCATCTCCCGCCATCGCCGTCCCTTTAGCCCACCCCTTGACAGAACCTACTTGACTGGGGGGGGG
>JAOYFF010000046.1:13139484-13152202 GCA_025773925.1 Cryptomyrus ogoouensis | reverse complement strand
GACGGCACCGCCCGCCCGCGGCGGTCCAGCCCCCCCCCCGCCCGTCCCCTTCGCCCGCCCCCGGGACAGCCTGGTGGGGGGGGGGGGGGGGGGGGGGGGGGGCACACACAGAAATGGATGGGCCTGAAGTGTTCTAATTCTAAATTGTAAATGTGTATTTGAATCTGTTGTCAAGGGGCCCTATTACGCTAATTTTCAGTGTTCATAATGTTATTTTTGGGTGCTACTTGAATAGATTTACATGCTTCATTCAGTGTTCCGAAAACGCACCATTTTTTTCATACTGCATATCTCTATTTACACTATATATGTCTCTGAAATGCCCTGCTAGAGCTATAAGCACCGCCCCTGATGAGCTCAGTGTGCTCTGATTGGTCACCTTACCCTACACTGCCCGTCCTGCAGTCTGCAGTCAGATCCTTGCAGGTAGGTGGCCAATAAGGATTCTGTTATGAGGTGACCTCACCATGTCACGGATGTAAGGGCTGAAATTCCAGTGAGGCGTTTCAGGCAGATTAGAGATGAGTGGTTTCTGTGGTGAGAGTTCTCTCCTTTGGTGCATATATTGGGCTTTAACACTTCGCAGAACTTTTATATGTGGAAACGGCTATATAATACACTAAAGGAAATGGAAAATTCGGAAGAGCATAATAGGGCCCCTTTAACAGTTTTAACAAACTTTTGATTCTGTGGTTATCTTCATGCTAAGTTTCTCTTGGGCTCCCTCTAGTGTTTGGGCCCTAAAATACATCCCTTTCCTCCCCCCTTATGGTCAGCTTTGAAGATGGGGTGGGGAGGGACTGTTACGAATCTCCCTGTCCAATAACCATGCGACATATAGGGGGGGTTGGACGGGTGCGGGACTGAGGCTTAAAGCAAATCGACCCTTTCGGGGTTACCTTGCTTCGGGAAACAGGCCGCAGCATCAGCTGGAAAGGAAAACAGGCATACAGTTAATCACACTGTGGCGGCCATGTGCACTATGCATGGTTTGAGAATCCCCCCCCCCACCAGAATGGGGGGGGGGATTTAGTTAGAAGTAATAAATAAAAAAGCAGATGGAAATGAAAAGGAAGCGGCGTGGAGCATGGAGGCAGCAGAGGGAAAAGGCGGAGCCTCAGCAGAGGGAAAAGGCGGAGCCTCAACAGAGGGAAAAGGCGGAGCCTCAACAGAGGGAAAAGGCAGAGCCTCAACAGAGGGAAAAGGCAGAGCCTCAACAGCGGTGAAACACAGCAGTGTGGCTCGAGAGCGCCAGGACCCGGTGACAGTTTGACCAGAGCAGATTGTCTCCCCGCCCTCCCCTTGTGGGTCAGTGACCAGTGCGCCCCCTGGTGTCAAAGCTGACATATAGCTGCCGCTACCCATAGAGAAGCTGGGAGCTGTCACCATCAGCGAGTGTCCGGAATGTGGCATGTGCGAGTGTGAGTGTGTGCGAGGGGGGGGCACACAGTGAATCACCCTCAGGCCAGGCCTGCAGCGTAAAAAGCCCGCTGCCCTCCCCATCAGGGCTGGCGAGTGTGACACAACCGTCAATTAGAGCTTCAGAGACGCAGGAGCGTGGGAGGTCGGCTACAGACTGACTGGGTCACGTCTGATGTCCTCTGACAAAGATGAATGTTCCTTCAACATTACCGCTTTTAAATAGTCATTAATATATGAAAGCTCAGCATTAAAATCCACTAATAGGTTAAAGTGAGAGACGAGGGCAGCTGCTCTGTTTGAATGCACCGGTCTTCATTACGGAATGGGCTTTTTATTACGGAAAAAGTTCAGATATCCTTTGGCCCGCAATCCTGCTCTGGATTAAAGGTCCGGTTCATTACAACGCGACCTACTGCCCAAGAGTCACAAAACCACTCACTTGGGGGGGAGGGGTGCTTAAGATTAAACACGGAGTGTAGCCGGTTCAGGGCAGCTCCCAGTGAGCCCCTTCAAGGGCGAGATCAATGCTGAATCTCGCCCAAATGAAATGTTATGCTCGTCGAATAAGATTACATTATAAATAAATTGACATCAGATTGCACAGGGTAGAAGAAAGCCCTTGAAAGCATGTTGTTTTACACGTATGATCCTCCTTTCACACGCCTTCCACACGCTATGCACCATGTCCCCAAAGCTAGTCATGCACTGTAGAAAGCGATGCGTGTGACTAGAGCACATATCCTCCAATCAGAGACTGGCTCCTGAGCCAACAGTAAGCCAATGGGGAGGCAGGCCACAGCGGCCGCCAGGACAAGCAGGCACAGACAGAAGCAGGAGGGGCAGTGCTGGGCAGTTCAGGTCCAGAAAATAAAAATCCAGACCAAGATTTTGTTTTTGCCAACCAGTTGAGCATAAAGAATCACAATCACAGAGTACTCAGCCGGGTGGTAGAAACTAAATCTTGGTCTGGATTCTGCGGGCTACCCAACGTGAAGCAGAGGGAAAGCTAAGCACTGCGATCTACAGTCAGATAGAGTCAAGCCGCTGTCTCTATACGTGCCGCCATCTCGGTACATGTCTATTCTCCCTTCCCCACACAAACAGACCAACATACCGCTTTCCAGGAAATATTGTAAATGGTTAAATTGTAAATACAGGTGCAAATCGCACAACTTGTAACTTATTTCACTGCGTATTTATAGAATCCTCTGCTTAACTTCTTTATCCTTTCGTCTGTGTCTATATCTCCATTTTTATACAATTTATGGTCTTCACTAGGGCTGCGAAAGGAAGAGACGTTGACGAAATTTCATCATATGGAAGTACGATGACAATAGAGCCTTTTTTTATCTTTTCTCTTATCTTATCTTACAGTCAGTTAGAAAAGAGGCATGATGAGGATCAGTCAGCCAGCCAGATAATCAGATTTGTACTCAATTGCAACCAACGCCTTGGTTTTCCAATTCGACACTCACAAGCGCTGCTCTTCATTACTGTAAGTGTAACATGGAGAAAAATATAAATAGTCAGTCTACCAGCCGCTAGCTTGTTAGCCTGTGGGTCAGCAGTATCAATGGAGGTCGATAGCTAACCAGGTATAAAAACCTCACAGACTACTGACGAGGCAATTGGTTAAGGTGAGTCAGATTTGTCTTCTCAATGCCCAAAGTCCAAGGATCGTCCGTTCCCCTTGAAGTGATCGAAATCTTCTTTAATTAATTGCGCTCTGCTTCCCCTACTCTTGTCTGCCCCCCCCGCCCCCAAAACTTCACCATGGTTACCAACCCTCCCCACCTTAAAAGAATTCAAACCAGCCGGCTGTGAGAAATGGCTTCTTATTTCACAGCGATGTAACACGTCAACACTGACAGCCGCCCACAAACCTTGTATAAAAGAAGTGGCCCCACCCACAAACCCAACTAGAACAGAGACTCCGCCCACAAATCACACTAAAATGAGTAGGCCCCGCCCATCACTGGCCCCAAAGCCTCGTTTGTCCCCTGACTAATGAAACGTCACCTTGAAGCTCGTTCTCAGGGAGCTGTGCTCCCAGCACGTTAAAGGGAGGGTTGTTATTCACTGTAACACTACGGAATATAAATGCTCCTTGTGTTTCCATCCTTGCCGGGGAGAAACAGAGACAAAGCCCTTTATTTCTGCTGGATATTTACTAAACCCACTTTTTTACATGCACAAAGGTGGATTTTTATGGAGATTTGAGGTACCGAAGTCTATTTCTTAATGTCTCTGGTGCCCCTGCCACCGGGGTGTGGGTAATACAGAATGACACGGAGATGCCAAAAGCACAAATGGCTCTGAACGGTAATTAGGCTGGTCCGGTTCCGGGGGGGGGGGGCGCGGGTAGCCTGAACCCCGCGGTTTTCGCGCCGGCTGGGTGTCCGCAGGAACCCGAACGCGCTGCTAAACCGCCACTCTAGATCCTTCCAGCCCGCGGTTTTCAAATACTCCCCACTGGCCTCCCTCCGTTTCCCGGGGCAACCGGGCTGACAAATGTGCCATCGGCCGGCTGTTACCTGGCTCAATAGATACGCGGCAAATCAATCTTTCCAGCCTCCCCCCCACCCATCCACCCTTCCCCGCCATCGCAGTCGGCGCCCCCTGGGGCCTGTGGCCAAAGAATTATTACCTCTCAATCACACCAAACAGCTCTGGCTACCACAGCACCAGATCACGTCCCTGGTGACGGCTACACCATACCGAGAGCCAACAGTGCCCGAGAGCTGCCTGTACAGTCAGCGCGAGGAACAGAATGTAGCGGCCCGGCACATCCACGGAAAGATCTGGAAGTCCTCAGAAGACATAACAGCCTTCCAGACCATCTGAAGCCACCTGGTGGAGAACGACGAACCGCCGCTACTTCCCCAGCTTCGACTTTCCCGCTCGCTGCCACCTGTTTCCAAACCGACTCGTACCGCGGCGGGCGGGGAGGCTGCCCCTGCTGAGCCACTGACAGCTCAGTCCCCCCCCCGCTAGTACTGAACTGCTGTGCTGTCGTGTCAGAGCGCCCCCTGCTGTGAGCCGCAAAACAAGCGCATACTCCCTCCTAGCGACTAAATATCAACCTCACACGCTTCACACCTGACAGCACCAGGACATTAAGCCAAAACACGTACACATTATAATTCAGGAATGAACAGTCATGAAAAGATTATGTAAAGATTCAGTCACTTATATTCTCTTCTATGTAAACTATATATCATTTAGTAAACAACTCATCCTACTTAATTTACAATTGATAACTACTCATCTATTCTTGCTTTCCCTATGCAAAACTGCAGAAACACGAACAACAGCTAGGTGATATTTGCAGAGATGCATATAATAAACACAAGCGTAGATTTCACCTTACAGATCTGAGTACCAGCAACTTCTAGAACATAGAACGGCAAAAGGGTCATAAACGCCTCAACTTACGCGCCTTATTCATGCGTTTATTTTACGCCTGTCATTCTTGACACGGTAAAAGCACCTTGACGCCACGTAATTTCCGCGTACTTAAGATGAAAAGTACGCGTTTGGCACATTTTTGCATGTGCGCTTAAGACAACGTGTCAGTCGAGGCATTTATGACCCTTCTGGAGTTCCATACTAGAGAACAGAATGCCCAGTTGTACCTGTACTGGCCCAAAGACTGACATACACAAATTTTGAAATTTTAAATTGTTTAAAATTTGTTTACAATTTTCAAAAAGGGGTGGGGGGGCGCAATATGGAGGCAAACCAACTGCCTCGGCAGTGAACAACACTGTGCTCCAGTGAAATAAAACCAGGGGTGTGGTCACAGCTTAACTGGCGTCACAGAGAAGCTGCCGTTCTGAGATGATAGCAAACAGTTTCGCTGAGGAGGGGAATGAAGATGTGAGTCATGGCAAGCAGGTGGAAAAAGAAAGAATTCAATTGAGGGGAGGGGCCATAGGGACACTGGCCCCAGCTGAAAGCTGACTGGCCCTCAGGAGCGGCCCCTCCCGTCACTCACCGATATTCAAAACATATCATTGGCTAAAGGTGAGGTTGGTCCCTCTTATGCCTCCCACATTAAAATCCTAGAATCGCCCCTTGCTTCCATTCCTTTCAGCGTGAATCTGCGGCAGAGCCGGGGTTTGGGGAAATCTGCCGCCATGCTGAGGTGAGTCTGCAAGTGCTGACAGATGCGGCAGACAGCAGCCGGCTCAGGACTGATAGGAGCATCCGTCAAGTGAGACGTGCCGTTGGTTTCTGGTAGGATTATCCTGTCTGCTAGGAGAATCACATCCGGGCACCTTCAAATAGCAGGCGCAGGCGGCCACAGCACAAGGCCCTGGGCGGCACACATTTTATTTATTTTAGCAGACGGTTTTAGCCAAAGCTAAACATTTTTTTGAGAAAGCAGGGTCAAACAGTCCCCAGAGCAACCAGGGATTAACGGTCTTGCCGAGGGGCCCAACGGCGAAATCGCTATGCCAACCCAGAGATGCGATCACAGACACAGCACCCTAACTCGCTGTGCCACACACCGCACCCACGACCAGCATCACGACGGTGGCATGGAGAACGGGGGAAGTGAGAGTTTGCCACCGTGGCTGAAAGCGGCTGCTTCACTCAGGGCACAGTGAAACGTGCTGAGAATTAGCTAGTGCATTTTACAAAGAAGGTCTGCAAACCACAGCATTAAGAGCAAAAAGCCTCACAATTTTAGAGCAAGGCCATTGGGGGGGGGGGGGGTCTGGGGAATGTTTATACAGAATGAACTGACCATTAAAAATACATACAAAAAAAAATGAGGTGACGATCGCTTTAAAAACCCACTCGATCTGTGTGATGTGTTATTGCATATTCATAGACAGACAATGGGCATAATGTGACCAACCAGGGTGCGAGTGTCAGGGATAGAGGGAGGGGGGGGATTATGAATATTACGGCAATTAGCGAAGTCGTTTATACAACGGCCGGGGGACAGGTTGTAGGTTTACTGATGTCTAGGGCCCAGCCATGAGAGACCTGGAAGGCGAGTGGATTTTCCTCTTCACGGACTGGATGCTACGCTTCACAACTGGGTCATTTGTAAAAGGTAACGGGATTTACAAAGCGGTTCCCGCCAAAACGCAGGTGAAAGACAACATTACGATATGACAAGTTTTCAGAGGATACGGTGAAGAAGAGCTGACGGGGATGAAGAAATGATCTAGCATCTGTCCACGTTTTTGCTCCCTCCCAGCTCCCGGTATATGGACTGTCTGACAGGGAGCTTAGATGGAGCAAAAACACGGACCGGCTTTGGGTCCTCAAGGACCGGATTGGGAAACACCGTAGTACCGGGTCACTTTGAGTCTGGATCTTCTTCCAAGAAGCCCAGGGCAGGAGGTCAGATGGGATAACGGTGCAGTCCGCACAAGGCCTACACACTACCACGGATTAAGGGCAATTTAGAGACACGGGTTCGTTTAATCACCGCGGGAGGAAGTAGGAGTACGCAGTGGAGGCCCGCGGCAACATGCGGAGAATATGCAAAGTACGCAGACACAGATCTGACGCTGGCAAGCAAACCCACAAGCCTGGAGGTACGGGGGCACAGTGATAATCATCTAATTATCTGCTCCCCCTGGCTTCAAACCAGTTACACCCAATTACATAAAGTAACAACAACCTGTACAGCAACTTAAGGAACATTTTGCTATGGTGCAAACCGTACAGTCTGCACAAAGCCACGGTAAGCGGATACTTACCTTTGTTACTGCTGTCTATAGGTACACAAATTGAGACTTTCTCTGCCAGACTGACCAACAGCATTGCTTGTGTTCCAGTACCAAGGTGATAAAAAGAGTTTAAAACTGCAAGTATTCAGGTATCAGATACATACTGAACTATGTATCTCATCAATATGCTTTTTCAACAGTGGTTGAAAAGTTCAGGTTCAGAAAGTACAAATCCTGACCAGGATTTTGCTCCAACCAACCAGCCACACATAAACAGTCATAGTCACAGAGTACTCAACTAGCTGGTTGAAACAAAACCTTAGTCTGGATTTGCACTGGACCTGAACTTTCCACTTTTCAGCATATTCTGCTATATACTATATACATTTGTTTGTCACCCTGAGACCAGTAGAGTTCTTATCAGATCTTATATGAGGTATCAAACGTCAATCCTCAAAGCAATTGCACTTTTTTTGTTACATCATAGAGGAAACTCACTCTAGCTCAGAATTCATGTGTCCTAGATTGGCTGATGAAAGAATTCAATTATGATCTAAAGTGAGATTCTTTTATTTTGTTTAAACTAAACTAAACTTTTTTCCCTAAGCTGCAGCTTTTTTTAACTCAAAGAGAAATCTGTTGATGTCATTAACTTTTTGCAATTAGCAAATTGTGAATCTTAATCATGATGCAGATCCCGCTGCTTCTAAAACATCGAAAATACATTCAATTCAAATATTTGATTTAAAAGTGGAAATTGCTTTTTTCTGGTGGGGGTATAGTGACTAGGAGGAAAAGGATGGACCGTCCAAGGAGTGTTTGACGTTAGGCGATGCAGGTCAAATACACCCAGAGACACATCACCTTAACTGCGTGTTTTTGGACTGGGGAGAAAACCGGAGCACCCACAAAAAAACACATACACCCTCCCAGCTGACTTTCCTCCAAATTAATTGCAGAAATTAAAATCCTTGACATCCTGTCAGCTTTGCAGCTTAGTTAATATAATCCGTCATCTCCCACCCGAAGCAGAAATGATTTCATTAATGATTTAAACCTAAAAATACGAGCATTTAGGGTGATATTTTGTGATCGGTTCTAGCGATTATCAAATCCGCCAACCTCCCCATAATCAAACACGCATACCCACCCCAGCTGTACAAAAAAGCTGTCAAGGTGTTTCACCGTCACTGTTGTATGCCTTTTTCATACCCGTCATTTAAAGACCTTATTCAGATACAAGCACGAAAATCTACATATTTTTAACTCCCTTTATTGGCATAACTAGGCTACTGATTTTTTTTTGTTAAATCAACACCTGCCCGATGACGAGTGCGCTTTGAGTTCCCATTATGGCACTGTTCTGTATTCATGCTATCATCTTAGGTCATTATTTATAGATACAAGGACAAATTTAATTGCCGTGCCTAAGACTTCAGACCAGATATCTTTGTTAAATCACTTCACACAAATAGAAAACATTTGGATGGAGTCTAATTTCTAATTTGCTATTTAGATAAAACTGGAGCTTTTATTTCAGATCTACAAAGAATGTTTGCCAGTTTCGCAGTGACATTGTACGTTGCAGTGTTTTCCAGCTTTGCAGTGACATTGTACCGGGAGCTGAAGGACATTAGCATTACAGGCAATTAGGATGTTTAAATTCACACATTGAAAACAGCATGTCTGAAATATTCCTCTGTCACTGAAGGAGTAAAACATATCTGGAAGGAGGGGGGGGGGGGATTACAGGCCTCCTGGGTGCAAGAACATCTCCATGACCACTTAGCCAGCGCAGGGCTGGACTGAGCCTGGAACCTTCCCTACAAAACACAAGGTACAGGGGACAGTCTGCCTGAGGTGCCAGTCTATTGTAAGGCACATGTTTAAAGCGAACAGTAATTTACGGAAGATTTAGAGGATGATTTTATACAGGATCAGGAATCCCTGGAGAATGTGGAGGTTAAGGGCCTTGAACCAACAACCTTCCTATCCTGTTTAGCCGCACAGTGCCCCTAGCTGCATGTTTTGGGAATACAGGACAGACCGATACAGGCAGAGCAGGGGTGGGATTTAAACTTGCAGGTGCTGAGGCTGTCATGTTCAAACCAAAAGGTCACTGACATCTAAACCAAATGGGATGAAAGAACAATCCGCAGCGTGGTGGGGATACAACAGCTGCCAGAAGGCAATATCAGTCAAAAGAAAAAAATTACATACAAAACAGCCAAGGCCCAGTGTACGAGCCAAGAGCTGCCAAGCACCAACACACACCAGGGAGCAAAAAAAAAACGGTAGTTTTATTATTGACAGGAAATGAAGTGCGCTGTTTAGTGTAAATGTAAACCTGATGAACAACATTAAAAGCTGGATTTCAGGGGAATGAACTAAACAGCATTTAATATCAAGGGTGTCACCGATTCTGCTCTACAGACCCGAAGGTCTTCTGCTGAAAGAACGGCAAACATTAGGCCATTACAGCCTCCAGGAGAGATGAGAGAAGTTTAATTTTATAATAAAAGCTGTTATTGCCTGTGTTAAATCTAAGCATTAAGTAGCAGTTTCCAAGACCTTGGAAGACATTTTCCATCCTCTCTCTCTCTCTCTCTCTCTCTCTCTCCCCCTCTCATCACCTGCTCCCTCACAAATCTCCCTGGGCTCTGCACACAGGTAATCCCTGAGCTGATTTCCATATCTGCTGGTAAAGGTGAATCGCTGGGGAATATTTGTGTGCAGCAGTGGTGACTGCTTCTCAGGCAGCAGAGATAGCAGGAGTCAGGAGAAAAGCGATGCAGAATGTCGGGGGAGGGCAGGCAAGCTTGGAGGTAAACTCTAGACGGATGGGAAAGGATGGACAGAGATGCCGGCTGTCGTCCTCGGATTTTGGGGTTACCTGTGCTTGGTCCAGGGCTCTCACACAGGATTTTGTTTGGTTACTTATGGTTAAGGTTAGGGCTGGGTAGGTGTTAAGGTCGTCATGTTGGGATTAGAGTTATTCCCCATAGAAATGATTGGAAAGTCCCCACAAAAACCTCTGTGTGTCTGTGTGTGTGTGTGCGTATGTGTGTGTTTGTGTCTGTGTGTGAGAGAGAGAGAAAGGACAAAGGAGAGCATAATGGGATATGCTAAAAGGAGCATTTCAGTGTAATTGCACTCATACTTGTGCAAAAGGTAAATAAAGCATCATTTCATTTTTAATTTCATTCTGCATTTCATTTTATTTCATTTGAAGCACATCTATCGCTGACAGTTCATCCCATAATCTGGATTGAGATCAAGAGCTCTGAATCTATAGGAATGAAGCCCAGCTTCTCCACCCACCGAAAGCCCCGTCAGCAGACAGCAGAGCAGGACACCAAATACACAGCAACACGGCACATAACGTCATCGCGATCGATGACTCCACCGGTTTGGCCCTGCTCAGATGCATCGGGGGGCTGCAGATGCCTGTAAGAATAATCTGCAATATCGCACCACAGGCGTCGCACTGCCGCATGCAAGCAAGGACGCAGGAACGGCGCATGTCTGTCCATAGGATCGCAGCCTCGTTCCGGCACAGGGGATGGTTCCGGCTGGTACCTAGTCGCTGTTTAGCCAGCACACGAAGACTTCATCTAGGCAGCCGAGAAGAGAGGAAGAGTAGCCCACATGTCACGGCCAAAGATGGCCGCCGAGTCCTGGGGCAGAGTGTCTCCGTAGCGATCGACGGCACGGCGGAGCCCCGGTGTCTGCTATCTCCAATATGCACTTTCCTGCCTTTTCGTGTGTGTGGCGTTTGTGTGCTTGATCTCCCAGTGAACCATGCATACATTTGACAAGCCGGTTTACAATCTGGTGGGGGTTCATCTCACCCCAGCTTCATCGTCAGATCTCTGCATCTGGCCTGCCCTTGGCCCCCGGTGAGCATAACCAACACGCGAGACCCACAAAGAAACCCAAGGTCTGATCCACATCTATAGCAGCGTAAGATCAACCCAACCTGACAAAGGCAAAATGACACCCGTACGATGAGGGATCTCAGTCTGGATATATATCTTTTCTGTCCTTTCTCCTCCCACATGCTCTCGACACTCCTTTCCTTTCTGAGATTTTTTTTCTGTATTCGTCACCCTCTCAAAGTCTTTCCGTTCAACCCGGTGCCGTTCTCTCTCCCGCGCATCTCTGGGTCCGGACTCGCGCCGTGAAGCGGGTTCGCGGCCAATGGAGAGGCAGGGCGTGGGTAGCTGGATGACTCACGGATGGGCCTGTAGGCCTGTGGAGAAGACAGCCGCCAGCTTGGCAGATGTACCCGGCGATGGCTTTGACATTTCACGCGATTAAAAGAGGGGCCTGATTATCTCAGGGCATACGCACGCAGAGTACACAATTTAGAGTCCGCACAGAGCATGGTGGAATTCAAACCCTCAACCCTCAAACAGAAGCCAAACGAACGCAGGGATAAGGGGATCACGTTTGTACGCCAGGCTGCCCCTGATGTACACGGAGTCTCCGGAACTGGAGAGAATTATAGGACAGGGGGGAAAAAAATCAATCAAGCAAGATTTCATTTCAGGATACCTGTCATGTTCTATCAAAGAATCCCATACAAGTTTTTCATGCATACGCATCCTCCCACAAAAGGCACACTTGCAGAGGGACACGCAGCCCACCTCGTAGACTGCAGGGGTCCCCTGGAGCAAGATAAAAGTTTGACGGTCTGTCCTTTAAAGCGGCACTGTTTCCCAGCTAGGAATCAGCCTGCTGTAACATTTATCACTCTGGGTCCCAGAGAACGTGACATTTCATGAAGTTCCTCAAATCATTTTGGTGATTTTCCTTCTGCCAGGACCTTCATCCACATGGGACGGTGCCCTTCATGAATTTTAGAATCCCTGTAAACTTTACTAAATGACATCACATACACAAAGGGAGGCGGGGGAGGTACTGCATGGAATTTTTTTGGCATGAGGCTTCATAGGGCGATAAGCTCCCGAAAACAGGCGAGACGCGGGATCCTGCCCCAAACAAAACCATTCGTTTGAACTGCCGCCATCAGGCAGAGGATACAGGGCAGTTACAACTCATACTACAAGATTTAAAAGAGATTTTACACCAAAGCAGTAATCAGGCTTATCCTGGCACTAAAGGACTCGCACACACAGCCCCCACGCACCCTGCCACAGGTCTACTTTATATTATCTTGTACATACCGTTCATATATTACATGTCTTGTGGTTTTGGTTGCATCGCTCACAAAGTTGCTAACGCAAATGTCCTCGTGCTGTCATGTACAATGACAATAAAAACAAATTGATCTTGAGTCCTGAACATATAGCCATAGCAGAGAGAACCCTGAGCGCCAATGACGTCAGGGCTAACGGAGGAGGATGGAGGGGTGTCCTGGGTGAGAGGTGGCCTCCGGTCCCTGCTCCGGTGTCCTGGGTGAGAGGTGGCCTCCGGTCCCTGCTCCGGTGTCCTGGGTGAGAGGTGGCCTCCGGTCCCTGCTCCTGTGTCCTGGGTGAGAGGTGGCCTCCGGTCCCTGCTCCTGTGTCCTGGGTGAGAGGTGGCCTCCGGTCCCTGCTCCGGTGTCCTGGGTGAGAGGTGGCCTCCGGTCCCTGCTCCGG
>JAOYFF010000046.1:13066812-13089229 GCA_025773925.1 Cryptomyrus ogoouensis | reverse complement strand
GCAGGTAGCAGAGGATACAGCAGAGGAGCAGGCCTCCTGAACGCACGGGCGAGGCAGGTAGCAGAGGATACAGCAGACGAGCAGGCCTCCTGAAAGCACGGGCGAGGCAGGTAGCAGAGGATACAGCAGACGAGCAGGCCTCCTGAAAGCACGGGCGAGGCAGGTAGCAGAGGATACAGCAGACGAGCAGGCCTCCTGAACGCACGGGCTGCAGAGAATGCATGCTTAACAGCCACTCACCCGGCTGACACCTCTCTTGGTCTTATAGTTGCCAGATATCAGACTGGACAATACACTACTGTCATTGTTCTTCTACTTCTTGACCAACACTTTTTTCTTTCCCTGCAAAGCAATGATCCCAATCCGGTCCTCCAGGATCCACAGACGGTCCACATTTTTGCTCCCTCCCAGCTATGTCCAAATTGATTCTCAGCTGTAATGCACATATGCATGGATAGTCATAACTGCACCATACATTGCTATATCAGGTAAAGGGGAGAACGTCTGAAGTAGAACGATATCCAGGCAAGTTTGCCACATTCCAGCACACGGCATGTAAAACATCCAATCTATCATCTTCTGATGAAGAGCATGTATTACTTTCCTTTTTTAAGTACACCAGTGTTTCCCAATCCGGTCCTCAGGGACCCACAGACAGTCCGGGTTTTTGCTCCCTCCGAGCTCCCAGTAGAAGCAAAAACGTGACCATCTGCGGGTTACTGAGGACCGTACTGGGAAACACCGCTCTAAAGTCATTTAATTAGGCCTTGCAGCTCAGTGTTTTTAATGAGGCGGCGAGTGTTAATCAGCAATGGGAGGTTAAGCGGAACCCTGGGCCTCGGCCACCTCAGGTCCACAGCTGACCTCCTGCCCCAGTGCTTCCAGCCTGTGGACGTCAGCGGGTGGGAGGTGAGGGCCACAGCCGGTCAAGCAGAGCACCATGTAGCGGGGAGAGCAGATGCCCTGACCACCATCCGATGAGAGAATCATTAGATCACCAACACCCCCCCCTCAAACACACCACAGCCGGCTGTTTTGGTTACTTCATGCCAGGCTGGACCAAGACGACATTTTTACGGCCATGAAACCATCGGGAAGGTTTCAAAAGGCCATTGATAAATGCCCAAAAGTAAAATTATCATATTAAATGCCTCATTTTCCACTGGAGTCCTTCTGTGACAGCAGCAGGCTGCAAAGAGTGCAAAGGGTTCGAGAAAGGCCTGCGACTCAGGGTACCGAATCAGTCAGTGCAAGCGGTAACATTTAACAAGGGCCAACTATGGAATACAGGCAAACAGCTGCATTCAGAGCCATGTTCATTTGCTGCGCTACACATTGTAAATCCCCATGATCAGATATTTCAATTTTATGTACGATTTTAAAGCTCAGATGCACATCGATTTTTCTTGGACAATGAACAATGGCTGGTGACAGGTGTCTCAGGATGAGGTCATCAGTGCTGCGGGTGTGAGACTTATGACAAAAGCAACTGGAAAAACCCGTCCAAAGAGAGGGTCCTAGAGACAGGAAGAGACGTCAAATGATAATAAATTTATTTCTTCAAGTCATTTGCCATCATCATCAGCACACGCTGCCTCAAAGAATGTGCGTGAGCTGAAAAATAAAATTAAGCTCAGATTTAATGCACGATGCCCATCTATGTCAGTGAGGTACATATCACTTGCTCGCATGGATGCGTGGGCAGTCTCACATTAAGTGCATCATTAAGGCTAGAGAAGAGTATGTCTGCTAGTATACAAGCAATAATACTCAATGCTCAATACTCTCATCATTCAAGCAGAGGAGTAAACAACTAGCTTTAGGGGAAAACTCCAGGAAAGATATATTTGAAATTCAATACATTCAGAACTGCCCTCCCCTGTGTGATTTCCTACCTGTTCCTGTCCAATTTACATCGTGTCATATTGTGTTAATAACTTTGTGTGCGACACAGGAAACATCTGCCGACCAGCACAGCTGACAGCATGTCTCTGCCTGTGCCAATCGCAAAATAGCACAAAGAACTTGCCAAGACATATCACTGCACACTGCCTCTTCTACAGACCAAGCAACATTAATTCAAAGTCCAAAATCAACTTTATTGTCATTGTGCGCATGCACAACGAAATGAAGCGACGAGGTTAGCGATTCCGATTTCCCAAAATGTCCCAATTCAACTGCTCACAGAATGTATCCAGAAAGAAATGTACATTTGGTACCACTCTGCACTATATTTTAACCAAGGTGGTAATTTCAGATTTACAGGGAGATGAGATTTTTTTATTTATTTATTTTTAAAATGTTTTATTTATTAGCCTGGTGGCATTTTGGCAGCTCTGTGCGACATAACTGATGTGAGGACCCAAGAGTTTGGCATCTCATGACAACTACTGGCTTTAAATCCGAAGATCCATCTGGTAATACTGGAACACCGCCCCCCCCCCGGCTGTCCACTGTGCAAAGCAAGGCAGTGGTACCACGTGAACAAGGTATTTATGCAGTAAGAAAGCCAGTGGCGGGTTGCCGTGGGGACAGGGCAGAGGCAGAGACCCTCCCTTCTATTCATCCTGACCTAGTTGTGTCACCTGTCACTCATCCACCCCAGAAAGCCTTGCCAATAACAGCAGAGCGAATGGGACTGATTTTTTTTCTTCCAGATAAAGGTTTTTCCATGAAAAGGTTGCCTGGCGTATTATTTTCTCCCTCACAAAGCATCTTCTGGTATAATATCCTTTTCGTCCTACTATGGCGTCTTTATTTAAATTTGAAAAAGATTATGCAATTATGCTAAAATCCTATTATGAATGTTAAGTTCTGTAGATTTATGTGGAAAAACGGTCCGTCTTCTGAATTTCATGATTTACCAGTTTTGTCGGAAGTGGAAGCTGGTACCATTCAATATGTCCAGCTTTTATATATATATTTATTTTTCCCCCCATGGGCGGACAGACCTGCAGGTGACACTAAATCAGAGTCATGATTAAGCCGCAGAAAACTGCAAGTGGGGAAAAATTAGACACTTCTGGCTGCATTCTGCCAGACTTATTTTATTATTTACACTAGTTTTAATATTTTCTTGAGACAAAGACGAGAGCTAGTTATCACTCACATACCCTATGCTACTTAAGTATTTTAATATAAATTTATTGACTTCATTTGTTTTCTGCCGCCCTGCACACAAAAAAGGTCAAATTTGGTACCCTTGTAATTGTACCTTTTAAGGTACAGAAAAAGACTCCGAGGAACAGCCCAATGGTAAACAGCATTAATATACCACCATTTCTGTACCTTAAGAAGATACAATTACCTACAGCTAAGGGTACAATTGGCAGATCCTACAGCCCCAGTGAAAATCAAAGGTACAATATTTTACCCTTTTTTCTTAGTGTGGGGGGGGGGGGACTGTGTGTTCAGCCGAATCTGGCCTAGAATCACCAGAACACCGAGGGCCAGCCCTATATACTTTATATGCAGGATGAACTATGAAGCCCATTTAGACAGCAAAGATCAGATATAAACTCAAAAGGGCACTAAGAAGCATCGCTGGGCTGTCCCGATCGAAAAGACGTCAGAGGATCCGTAATAACAGTCAGTGCTGAGCTTGCAGGATTTTCTGACGCCAAAGAACATCTATACAATAACAACTTACCGTGCAAGCATATCGTAATATTTCACGTAATTAAAATCAGATGAATGCCTAATGTGGTTGAATATAACTCTAGGGCGGCCGTACGCTACCGCACCCCTTACGGGACTGAAAAAGGGGCCTCGCGTCATCGCACACATGCACAGCAACGTCACTAACACGACATTTTCGTAAAGAGTGTCAAGGTCAAGAGCGCTGGTGTTTCTTCATCCCCACGTTTATATACATATAAAGTAATTAGAGAAAACGTGATTTTACTGCCGTATATTATGTAACAGGCCTGTGTACGCGACAAAGTTACGTAGATTAAATTATGGCAAAAATAACCATGTCAATAACAGGCGGATATCGTTGTTCGGCGAGTTGAACTTTTGCATGTGAATGGGAACAACGTTTAATTAAAGGATCCATCGCGGGCTGCAAGGTGCTCACTGTGTAAGAACAAACAGTTCGCTTACCGATGGTTCCGTGCCGAAAAGGTCAGGCAAATCCGGCTCTGCAGAGGTTAACTCCGCTGGGACCGGCGCCGGAGAGCCGTCAACGCCGAACCTCCACACTAGGTAAATACGGAGACTTTGTTGTGAGGGTTAACTTTTCCGCACTGAAGTCGGTGTAGATCATCGCGTACATAAGGGGGTGTCAGTATAAAGTGCAGTGCGCGGTACTGCGTTGTTCGCCATACACTAAAACAGTCCTTTCAGCACGTGTTGCTACAGTTTTGCAATACTTGAATATTACTTGCTCAGGTGGTACTATTTAGTGACACGTCTCTCTATTTAACTTGCTAAGTTATTTATTGACGAACGAAACGCGCAAGATTTAAATGCCAAAGCATTTTCAGCTGTGTGAAAAAAAACACAAATTACGAGACTGTTTTGTAATAGAGATCTCTTTATTATAGTGCATTTATCAGATGTTACAAGATGAGTTTTAAAAAAAAAGCTAAAACCAAAGGAAATGTTCTTAACAGAAAGTAATTTGCACACCTGGTGTCGATTTTACAGAAATTTTGCAAACTTAAAGCTTCACATCTGAACAAGAATAGCTAAATGAAAACTGCTGAGTTAAAATACATTTCATACTTAAGTTCATATATGTTTTAATTACTTGCCACTTACATAATGATATATATCATTCAAAAATCAAGTTTTTTTTGTACTAGGTCTATATTTTTATGGTAGACAAAAAAGACAAAACAAGGCCAAAATGTAAATATTTGAGTCGTGTATCTTTACACAATGAGTTTTGGTGCGCTTCACAAAAATAACCGCAGCTGTCCAGTTGTACATGTAACAAGTACCACTCCTCGCTAGAGGTCAGCAGTGGGCTGTAATGTCACACACTTCGGCGTAAACAGGGCACATTCAATCAGGGGAGTCTTCTTTGAGGTTACGGTTTTGGGTGCCGCGTCAGTTACGGACAGCACCCTTTTTATTACAGTATCTCCTGATTATTCTTTCAAAGAGCGATGTCTCGCTTAAGACCCCCTACCCACAAGTGAAGGTGAGAGAGCTAGCTAATGCACTTGCTTGCAGCCGCCGGGTATCTAGGGTCGCTGGGACAGTCACTCCAGTGTTCGCTCAACACGCGCATGTCGGAGAGCTTCGCTCCTCCCGACCCTCGCGACATTCAACAGCTTCTGCTCAAGGAATCCCTACCGTTAAAACAGTCCCTTCGCTGTGCAGAATATGACCGTAATTAGCGATTAGCGACACAGCATTTCCACAGTGGCCTTTAAGAGGTTCACGTCATGTGACGAATTGGGATCTCCCTTTGAATGACTGACTGGCAACCCCGGCGACAGGAAAACACAAGGGTTGCTCACCAGTACAACGACCCACTTAAAAACAGGATCGTAGGAGCAGCAGCCGACAATGCATGCCAACACAGTACAAATGCAATGAATTACCAGGATGAACGGTCGTCCTTATTGAGGCATGGCTGACCGGATAGCAACTATAAAGGTCCCATGATGCACCGCAACCGCCTGCTTTGCTGACGACGGCTCTCAAACACTATCCTTGTGCCTAAACAATCCAGGCTCACTCTGCATTCAATGGAAACTGTACACCTGTCTCCCAGGTATTCTATACAGGGAAAAAAAAACAAAAGTCAAATGAAAAAGGTAGAAAGCGAGTGGGAGCAGCTACACCATAAAAGCCTCACGGTGCAAGCGCACGGCCACGCTTCAGCCTTCCTGCATGATCAAGCGCCACTTTATTGCAGGTCCCACACCCAGTCTGCTTCAGTCAGCTGTTCGACAGGTCCATGAAGCCCAGACGAACGCCATCCTGAAGCACACCTCCCCCATGAGGACGAAAAGCACATCTCTTTTCAACATGCTGCAGCCGATAGCAAAATACACAAAAATACTGATAGCGTTACTGAATGAGAGGCCTCACAGACATCAAGAAGCATCAGGCCTGTCTCCAAGGTCCATTATTCTGGTGCTGGCCCATTAAACTCAGCAATACTCTGAAGTTTACACTCTGACTTATTTGCATTAACGTCTTTCAGTTTGACACACTGCGCACTCTGAGATGATTCCTTTTGCCTTTAGTGTAGAGCAGACTGATCCTCCTTGCCATAGACCAGATGCTAGGCTAAGTTTGATTTGGTTCTGAATCACAGCAAAGTCATGTGGTGTACCACAAACTCCAAAGATGAAATAGGAATTAGGGGAAAAAAATATACAGAAAAGTAATTCAAAAACAGTCAGTAAACTCTTGGAATGCGTAAATGCCTTGAGAAAGGACACTCATACAACCATCACAAACCCTGTGTTCCATCAAACAGCCCAATTGTCAGCATTTCATTTCATTTGTTTACTGAACAGGCCTTTAACATAACAGGAATGAAAGAAGCCATGACAATATAATAATATACAAGTAAAAACCTGGGGGGGTGGGGGGGGGGGAAATGTTACTCAGTGTTCGCTTGTGCTTCATGGCATGGGTAGTGTTCCTTTAAGAACCTCAGCTATGACTGATTGGGCCTTGTTCATGAAGGAGGGGGTCAGCATGATTTTCAAATAATGCAAAGTAGGACCTAGGATGGAAACGTCTTTATTGACTTTCTTCCAACCTGATACAGGTTACAACATGACGTTTAAGTGGGACTTAACATTTTACCACTGGTGACGAATATCAGGTTTTTAATCAGTTTCCTTTTTGAGCTCTTTGGAAGCGGACAACGCTCCGCATCCTGGACTTTCCTTTGCCTACTGAAAACCACGCTGTCATGAGGTGGGCTGGATGGGCACGTGCTGTGCCACACCGCTCTCTGAACAAGGACCCAGAGAGTCAGACGGGTGTTTTCTACGGGAGGTGTGTAAGGCACGCCAGGGCTGCTCCCACTCCCCGATGACAGACACGCAGACACACTCACACACACTCTTACAGATACATACATGGGACGACACCAGCCAGGGCCCAACCGGGAGGGAGGGGTGGAAACTGTAGGGATGAGAGACGAGGTTTGGGGTGGGGTGGGGGGGGGGATTAAGGCCGTGACTGGAGCTGCCCTGTTGTGTAGACAGTGGAATGGATCATTTCTGGTTCTTCAGCTGATTGGAGAGCCAGTCCAGGCCCTCGTAGAGACCATCTCCGCTAGTGGCGCAAGTAGCCTGGATGTACCAGTTGCGGTGGCGGAGCGAGTGCAGGCCGAGCTTGTCTGTGATCTCTGCCGCGTTCATGGCGTTGGGAAGATCCTGACAGGAAGGGTGGGAGGTTGGGAGTGAGGACCAGCACACAGGGGTGACTGTGAGAATAAAGGCCAATGGGTTGCTTGGACCCAAAAGCTCACCTGTTTGTTTGCAAAGACAAGTAAGACAGCATCTCGCAGCTCATCCTCTGCCAACATTCTTGTCAGCTCCTCTCTTGCCTCATTCACTCGCTCCCTGTCATTACTGTCCACAACAAAGATCAGGCCTAAAAGGAGGAGGAGGGAATGAGTGAAAAGATGGACTCCAGGTCTTCAGAGCTACTAAGTCTACTTACAACGACAAGTCTCACCTTGTGTATTCTGGAAGTAATGACGCCACAAAGGCCGGATTTTATCCTGACCGCCGACGTCCCAGACAGTGAAGCTGATGTTTTTGTATTCTACAGTTTCTACATTAAAGCCTGTAAAGAGGAAGAACATGACTGGTCACCACCATATCATTGCTGGACATCCAACTTATTTGGTTAAACCCATGAAGCTATGTTTGCATTTTGCAACACACCAGCAGAGTGCAACCAGAAGCCAGCAAGAAAACTGTGCACTTTTCTTGGAACAAGGGAAGGGGGGAGTGCATTGCCTTATAGATCAACATGGACATGACAGACATGTTATGTCCACCAATGGCGGGAATAGAACTTACCAATGGTGGGAATAGTGGTGACGATCTCTCCCAGTTTGAGTTTATACAGAATGGTGGTTTTCCCAGCTGCATCCAGTCCCACCATGAGGATTCTCATCTCTTTCTTCCCAAAGAGACCTTTAAATAGGTTGGCGAAAACATTCCCCATCTTGTGTTATCTGGTAAAACAGATATAGCAAAAAACGATTAGCCACTTCTAACTGCTCCTACCAAATTGTGCAAATGCAAAGTTGATCTGAACCCAGTCACTGAATACTCTGGGCATTTTAAGCTCAAATTTAAATAAGTTGTACAAGAATGCATGGTACAGTACTGCTTCGATTAATTTCCCATCACCGTAGTTCATGGTTTCACTGCTGCTCCGTTAAACAACCCTCAAGATCGGAGACCATATTATGACTTATGTGTAATTCAATAAACTCTAAATCTGTTTCCCATGGGGAAAAGACATCACATTTTACAAAGAATTAGGTGAGCATGCTTTGCCCAAAAAAGGGGTCTGATGTAATGTGGACTGAGGCAGGTGATAAAATTACCAAACACAATGGTCCTATAAACCCAGTTATTAGTCTAACTGGGTACTGCAGTATAGCAATGATAAATCTGAAATTGTATCATCCAAAATTAAGGGGCTCTCCTCCCATAAAGTTGCAATCTGCTATGAAGCAGATTCATCATAACCATCTGAATGTCATGAGGCTGCAGTAAGGGCAGACAGGAGGAAATCAGTGTTGCCAATTTTCAAAGGAGCATAGACACAAGCTTGAGAGATCAGGAAGTGATCAATGCCTCACTGACAATCCTCCGCAGTCTAGAAACATTGATGATCAAGCGAAACAAATCTGTTTAAAAATCACTTCATTATGAATTCGGAAAATACATCGGGAAATTAATTTGAAACAATCTGGAAAACACGACAGAAGATCACGACTGAGGAACCGAAAGAGAGTTCTCTTCGTTTTGCATTAATGTAACCGTGCCAGCCATAGCCCTGCTGTCATACATGTTATAAAACGTTTTGTACAGATCTATTTATAAATTGCTCAGAACATTTTTGTGCATAGAGAGGACAATACAAACCTCGATACAAACCCCTTCATGTTTGCAGTCTTAATAATCTTTGTATCCACAGGTGACAATGTAATCTATGAATTAAAGGTCCTACACACTAACTAGATTTCCTAAACATAATGCATGCATATACATGTACACAGATTCTCACAGAGATCAATTTTAATTCATGACAGTCCTTAGAGCATTCTTTCTGCCAAATGATATCCATAAAATCTAGCAATAGCAAGGCGGAGACTCCTGGCAAACTAGTAAATTTTAGTAGTAGATTATGCTAATGAAATTGTAGTTTGAGCTGCTTTATTCATTCCCCTTGGCTGAATTTTGAAATCTGATACCAGCAAGCACTGTTTCCCTGCTTTAATAGAAAGTGCATGGACATCTTTCTACCCTGCCAAACCTGGCAAGAATACATCAATGCATACTTATGTATTTATCTGCAAAGTTCTTCAGCATATACCCTGAGAATATTTTTTAAGAATGTCATTGTTGGCGTGACGTCCGCTAGCAGCCTGGACTTAAATGTGACCTCCTCTGCATAGCATCAACTGTTACTCTGCCTCGCAACACTTAATTTCATGAAATATTGTACCTGTACAGTTAAGACTAGTTTTGTAGTGCATAATGGTAATTAGCCTATTCGTCTTCGTAAATGGTTGTCATCTTCTGTAAGCAAAAGACCTGTTGTCCTAAACACTGAAACATCCCCATTAGCTACAATCATCTGTTTTGAAGGGTGCCAATGGCTGTGTAAGCCGCTAAACATGCACTGTTTTGTCAGTGATGCATAACATGCCAACTATGACCGCTGACCTGCAATTAAACAAGCAAAGTTATCTTAGCACTTTTACACAACAGACCATTTCAAAAACAAAAACAGGTAAAGAGGTTGTACCTGGAAATACACTTTGCATACTGGAATGAATGGATGTTCAGAGCTGGAAAGAGCCATTTTACATTGACTGTATTTTCCATATGCAAGGTGCCAGCTAGTTAAATTGTTTTAGATATGCTTCAGTCATTTTAAACTCTGGCCAGTGTTTGGAAGGGCCCACGCACATAGGAGTAACCTGGGAATAGGTCACCCGCCCATCAACATTTCATCGCAAGAGATTCATGTTCATATTCAGGTAAGGTGAAATTTATATCATAGTACTGCTAGGTAACCAACACGTACAAATATTATCTAACTCATGACACAAGGTTTCAGTGCACCATTCAATTCAGAACTTGCTGACAAGCACACTCAGACATTTCAATGCTCCGTCAGACATACTTTGTCTGTTCATTTGTAGACCCAGGATTATGAAACACACACCATCAAGCAGTTCCAATATTTGTCATCCTTTGGAAAGACGTTTCTGTCCTTTTCTAATCATGTGATCCAATATTTTATCACCACATCACTGGTGGAATCCATCATCTGGCTGACTAAGATCACATGGCTCCTACTCCAGGGAAACTCATTTTAAAATACTCCGTGTTACTTAAAGATGCCTGATATCTAGAAGCACTGAGAATGACCAGTCATACTTCACAATCACTGCTTTAGATGATTTCACACTAAAGAATCCATTTTGGTTTTCAGTGTAATCAAAGAACCCTTGCTTTCCACTGCTCAATGTTACTGAGGAAGAGAAAGGCAAAACTAAGTAGCTATGGTCAGAAAAATCTTCCAGTAACTAATGTGAATATGAAGTGGAATGAACTACACCTGCAAAGTAATCCAGCTGACTGAATTATTTACAAGACAGTCAGAGAGACACAAAGACAACCAAGCCAGCACGCCAAGGTAAAGCTAAATTTACTGCATATAAACTGAACACAAAAATCCAACAGTTAACATGCCAGATACATATATGCTGTCCATACAATAACCAGTCAAAATTGCATAAGATCAGCAGGGCAATTTACAGGTGAATTCAACTTATTATAAGTCAAAACCATATTTCTTACATTCGCAAAAAGGTTTTTTTTTTTTTAAAGTCAACCCACTCAAAAACTGGATAGTGATACTGAAATACTGCTTTTTCCACCCATACTGACAATGAAAGCTAAACTGTGAAAGAACTGACGGTCATCAAAGTTCTAACTTAGAAATTAGTATTTAATACACAACTGAAAATAACTAAAGAAGCCAGAAAGTTGTACCATATTTGCAGTCCACTGTATCCTACATTAACATCAACAATACCCATCAGTTTCAGACTGAACAGGGGGAGGTGGAATCTACCAAATAAAAATAACTATTACAAAAAACCCCATTTAAAGCTGTTCTTCCCCATGTATGTTTTGTTAAGGATTCAACCAATAAACATGATTAACAGGCTAGCCTCTATTTAAATTCACTGGATGAGTTTAGTGATGAATTTGTCATATATGCTAAACGCTGACGACAGATATTCGTAACATCCCCCCACCCACTAAAGATCATAACCACCCAAGCCAACAAATATGAATTATAATGCTGATGAGTAACTGGATAGTCAACTGGTTCTAAGAATGTGATCTTTGATATGGAACTGCATCATTACTCGAGTTCTCAGTTCAGGCACTCATGAATAAATGAGGTCCCTACAAATTAATTATTGACATAACCTAATAAAGAAAGGAGCTGTGCATGTTTTGCTCCAGTATGATGGTCACACTTCAGTGAAGTCGTCAAAACTATTTTTTTGACCTTTAATACTCACAACTGTTAGTACCCTGATGCTAACAGGAAGAAAACAGGACTATTTAACGGCCTGACCGTTGCGGTAGCTCAGGTTTCTTCTGCTGGCTAATATACCCTTATTCCCTGAGATTCACTGAATTCATCACCATGTCAAGTACTGTATGTCACCAAAAGTAACCATTCTCCATCTTCAACTCTGCAGTGAACATCACAATTACTAAACCTATAATTTCTACAAAGTAAGCACAGAAATATCACTCTACTGAATTATGCAACATAAGAGTGTGACTTGGTCTTATATTCAATAAAGCCAGCAATATATTGATTAAAGACCCATACTTGTAACTAGGTTGCCAGTTCAACACCTCAAATTCCACACCTTGGTATCCTTAATTTCAAACCCCTTTGTAACAGGCAACTTGGCAAACATTCAAAACTGTTTAATGTGAGCAAAGTGGCACTGGAGAAGATGCGTTTAAAGTACATAATATTTCACAACCCAATAAAGAGTATCTACAAGGGACAAGTGTGTCAGAATTATGAAAAAAATAAATCTTCCAATGCACTGGTACACTTCACACTTGAGGAGCTAATGCAAATAAAGATCAGGTCACCTCAGAAACCCTAAAGACATTCAAATAAAACAACAGCGCATCTCATTTGGGAAAACACAATGAAATCCTTAGGCAAGACATATTTACAGTAAACATAAGGTAACCGTGGAAAAGCATGACATTGATATGTATCCACTAAGGCGCCCTAAGCTCAGCTATTGTCTTGCTGAAAAGAAGCACAGTAACCTAGACTACTAAATGTGTATATGGTCATCTGTATACCATTCAACACGCAGAGACCCCCAGGACTATGACAAACTTCGGCCCAAGGAAGCCACCACCAAAAGGAAATGAAACAGGATGTTCAGCGGCTCCTAAAATATATCATAAGGGAAAACACAAAAGAAATCGGTAACCAGAAAACATAAATACGTGGAATAATCGAGACAATCTTGGGATAAAAAACTCGGTTGTTAATATGGTCTTGTTACTGGTGTCAGGTAAAGTTACTTTCAGAGACTTAATGCCGACAGCCTGCCTAGCCGGCGATGTAAGTAAACCAAGATGATGTACTTCTCATTCATATGGTTATAAAGTTAATTAACTAGCTCTTTGTAGGCGAAGGTTACTTCGCCTATGGTTATAAGGACTGGGCCTCAACTCCTACAAGCTTCATCACCACACTCATGGTGACACCATATTGGCCAGCTATCGAGAGCGACCGACGACCTACATCTTACAACACGGTAATAAATAAACAATGACGATACCCTGATTACTATTCGATTCTTGTTCAAGTTAATGTGTAGGGCCGTAACATGAAGGGCTTTCGTTATCCTGGCCTTCAGATCATCAGTTACGCAAGTGGCTCGCTAAGAACAAACGTGACTGGCTTACATTTCACTCCTGCAGTCACTTTTAATGTGTTGACCAAACAAACTGCAGGTTAAATACACCAAATATACGTTAGATATAACCATTATACCGTGCTTAACATTATAGGTTCCAAAAAGTGCTTAAGACTACACAGCTGGCTATCCCGGTAAATGTCATCAGGTACACACATAACCCTTCTCGGGTGTCGCTAGAAGAGTCAGTAACAATATCAGACTACATCCAGTCAAACAAAACTCAGTGGAGGCCAAATACAGTACATAAAAACACAGGAAGACAAAACCTACCTATACTAATGTAATACAGATAACTACCAATTTATAATTACCTCAGAGCTGTTGCTTCTCGATCTTTCTCTAGCACTCTACTTCACCGTTACCGACAAAATGGCGTCTTTCACGAGCCACAGAGTGTCGCGTCATAGATCCGCTCATTCGCAAACCCCGTCCAATCGGATGGTCTTCAGTGGGAGAAGCACCGCCCACTCAGAATTGTGGCGTATCACCGAGCGCGACCGCGTTCTGAGGGAGGTGGACTCGAGAGACCGCTTCAGGGGTTTCCAATAAAATGCAAGATTCCTGATGTTGTAATTTTCCTGTCCCCACCCTAAATTATGCTTTCCGGTCTCTTGCAGATGTTCCGAAATATTAACGTTTGAGTTGGGAAAGCGTTATGCTAAGCCGGGTGTTGCATATGAATTTATAAGGTTTTAATGTCGTTGTTATGTGGAGATGGTTTGCATGATTGCATGTTTTTACGCCCAAGAAGTCAAGCTCGTCAGCATCGTGACCAGCAAATTCGAAACTCACACCTTAATCTTAAGGCGATGTTTCGGTGTGTGAACGAATCCAGTTAGGTGTACTTTCTGGAAACTGTGGGGAGGGCGACGTTACAAATGCCCTTTCCCCCCCTTTTATGTCGTTTGTTTTTCCACCACAACCAAGACCCCGAACAAGTGGGTTGATTGCAAGGTCTTATATTTTGCAAAGCGAATCTCTCGGGTTACAAGCCAAAAGCCACATAACGCCACAGCGCATAACATTCTCAATTCTGCGCATACATCCGCATTCAGGTAGTGTACTTGCGTAACAGGTTTTTTTTTTAACTTCTCGTAAATCAATTTGTAATGTTTTGCCCAAAATATTATTTCTATAAGCATTTTATACTAGAAAATATACTTAAAAATATAAATGGAAATACAAATCAATATCGAAGTTAAGGTTGGAGATACATGAGTGATGTTTAAAATAAATACATTTATATGAAAATACCGCATACATTTCATAAATATATAGAACCTTGCGTGTAGACCTAGTTTATTGTATTAAAGTGTTGAAGATATTTTTATAGTTTGTTTTTTATTGTTGAATTTGATCAATAAATGCTACCTAGTAACTTGTGCAAGTCAAAGCTTCTTGTAACACATGGTGGGGTAAATCCTCGAAGTCGAAGATCAGGTTTCTGCTTCTGGGAAGGATGCTGAAATAATGAAGAAACTGAAAGCAAACTGAACAAAGTAACGAAGAATTTACTATTGCTATACCCCATCCATGCAGCTTCCAACCGCTGATCCAGTACAGGGTTGTAGGGGACGGTACATCGAGCTTAGCTCAGACGGGAACACTCCAGATGGGATGCCAGTCCATCACAGGGCGTACTTAAAGACACACTAATAGGACTAAAATATGTAAACTGTCAGGCAGATCTTACGTTTTATCCTAAATAATAATTATACTGTTACAGATCCAGCTTGTGGGATCTGACCAGGAGCTCCAAAAGCATCTTCAGTGGTTTTGATTTTCACGGTTTCTGTTAAAAGACCACACTCATGAATGTTTCCTAGTCTATTTTTTTTAAAATTGCTGTTCAATAAACCCCTGTAGCTATCAACTGTTTTGAATGTCTGCCTATTTATGACCATGTTGTCCCAAATCTAAGTTGCCCGTGGCCTCGCCAGCCTAGCCTGCTATAGCAGCTGGCATTTGTGCGGCTGCCAGTGACGTTTATAGCTGCCCGCGGTGTTGGTGGTCTGCCTGTCCAGTGTCAAAGGGCCAGGGAGAATATAGGGATATGAATAAGTATGACTTTACTCTTATTTGCGAATCTGCACTGAAGTTGGCAAGATTATGCTAATATTAGACTGATCTCATTCAGTAGAAACAAAACCAGTGGCCAAGAGTTAGTCTAGTCACCTCTCCCGTTTGTCAGCGTTACGCAGCCTGCATACCAAAAAATACATCACTTTCAGCAACTTCTCTACTAATCGTACTTGTACTCTACTTCTTAAATTGCACTATCCTGCATGTCCTCTGCACACTGGATTTTCTTTTTTATTGCACTGTTTATGTTTACACTGTGGTCCCTGAGCTTTGCCATTTCGTCTCTCTGTATACTTGTATATGGTGGAGATGAAAATAAACTTCACTTTGACAAACATTCTTTCTGCCCAGAAATTTCTGTTCATTTTTCATAGCTCTGAAGGAGTGCTCTGCAATGCTGGGACAAGTAGAGAAAAGGCTCAGGCTATTAGGTCAGGTTTCTATCCCCAAATCCACCGATAGTTTGGTAAGCCAGCCTGTATCTGAATGACTGCTGCAGCCTCCCATCTCACAATAATCACACATGCTGCCACCAAGACTGTCCACCCTTTACGGTGCAGCAAGCATGATTTTGTTGTGTATCCTCGTATTTCAAGCATTCAATAGAAGAATCCACAAAAATGATGCTAATTCCACACAAACTTACTCCTGGGGCGAAAGAGATCCTGTGTTCAACAACATTCAGCTTAATCTCCTATAACGCAGTACAGTGCATTTCACCTGTTTAATTGTGAAGTCTCTGATTGTTTAAAGTTAATTGTGGTTTTCTTTGTCAGTTACACAGAACACAATGCAGAATAAGTCTATTTCCCTGGTGTAAAATACTATATCTTGCACTAGTGAGCCCACCTCTGTCCATGCACTGAGCAGGAAAGGATACTTAAAAGGTATGGTGTACCGTGTCTTGACCCATCTCCCTCAAATGAAACAATAATTGGAGGTGTATTGATATTAAATCAACTGGTCTGTTACTATGCGTATAACAGACGACGATCAAAAGCAAAACGCCCCAGGGATGGCGAATGCATGCATGTGTGTGTCTGCCACTCAGCTTCTTACAGGGTCTACTTGTGATCTGAACCCTCATTGTGGGTTCTGCGCTGCAGAAGACGACCCGCCTATTTGTGGCGCTACTCCGCAGAGGGGAACATTTCACAGATGTCTCAGATGCGCAGTGTGTAAAAGTTAAGGGCCGCGACCTCTGCATCTTCTCTGACAGACAGCTGGGGCCCAGAGGCCTTTCAGCAGTCTAGCGGTGTCGGCTAAGCAAACAAGATACGAGGAGAGTGCTGTTCAAAAAATTCTAATGAGAAAATAAATCTGCATTTTCAGTATTCCAGAAAGTTTCAAAGTGTACAAATTACATTACAGGACCAGGCCACAGAATTACCATACATATTTTTATTAAAAATACTCAAGTATTTTTAACAGGTTTATTAACATACACACACACACACACTCACACACACCTCCTTGTGGTGTTGCTTCCATTGTGTTCATCTCAGTTAAACCCACGTGGTTCTTTCTGGTGGGCTGTCCTACTGGCAAATGGGCTCACCCATCAGTCACTCACTCTCTAGGTTCAGCACAGTCGAGAACGACTGAATCTGGGTGGATGGGGAGGGGTGACAGTCACCCCCCCCCACCACAAAGCAATTTTTCAAGTTTTACCATCATCCAGCCAATTAGCACATCATTAGTGATATTGGTATTTTGCTTACAAGATCCCCCCCAAATCTGGCAGCATTTATCAGAATCAGATAAACTTCTCTAACCACTGAACCATTATAAAAATACGTGTTACAGCATAATGGTGTCATTAATGTTCCAGTCACACACATACACACGTTCTTTCAATCAAATGTCATTCTCGAAATAATTTAAAAACAACATTTAAAAAAATGCAATTACTACAATCATATTGTTACATGCTATCAAAGCAGCATGTTAATGTGGAGATTTCAGTGCAATTCACTATAATGTGGCTGCTGACACAAATGTTTTCCTGTGTCATTGTGCATGTTCACAGTAGAGGATTAGTGGCATAAGGAAAGTCAGTTCAACTTGGTTATTAACTGCCCAGATGCCATTGCAGTTCCCAAACACCCAATTTACATTTTTGAACAAAACCATATATTCCCTCTACTATGGTTAGTACTTTGTTCTGGGCCATGGGTTGCCTCATTTGTAACTGCAATACGACTACAGCACAGTACTTTGCACTTTCAGTTCTTCATGCCAATTTGAGTTTCCAGGAGTGGAACATGTTCCTGATACAAAATATCCTCAGACAGATTTTTAAATTCCTCCTTTACATTTCCAGAACTGCAATAACACTTTGCTTCAGCATAAAAGGAAACTAAGGGAGAAGGGTGGAATAACAATGACCTTTTGGAACAATAAAATCTTTCCAGATGTTCATTACTGAAAAAGGATACGGCTAACAGTGTTTGAGTCAGGGACAGCTGTTGGGTAGGGGGACTGCCTTCCCAATACAATACATAACAGACCACATAGGTGGTTTCAACTGCTGCCTCTCTGTGATTCTAGGAAACAGAGTTAGGCAAATTTTGCAGCTTGTAAG
The DNA here is from genome assembly GCA_025773925.1 of Cryptomyrus ogoouensis. NCBI lineage: Eukaryota > Metazoa > Chordata > Actinopteri > Osteoglossiformes > Mormyridae > Cryptomyrus > Cryptomyrus ogoouensis. The sequence continues at coordinate 13,071,344 of JAOYFF010000046.1, read as the reverse complement.
ACCACAAAGTGTCCTCTGGCTCTTTGCAGGGTGACACAAACAGTACTGCACTGACATCTGTCACATTCAACTCCCTATTCATCTGGGAAGAGAGACCAAGGGTTCTGGTGAGCTCAGTCCTTGACTCAACAGCAATGGGCTGCAGTGTTCAGTCTCAAGGTTCAGTCTCAAGGACCTCATCGGGAACCCAACTGCTTTGGGTCACTTCAGCCGCCTTTTCAGGCTGATCAATTTTTGAACCAAACATCAAAGTGAAAGCAAACAAATGAGGGGAGACATAAGAATGCACCTCCCCCCCAGGGCTGACGGCCAAAAGCCTTTTCTGTGAAAAACCTCATTGTTCTCAAGACCCGTGACCTGGAGGGTGCTGAAGGTCTTGTCCCGAGAAGATGGGATGCAGGAGGGGATGGAGTTGCAGGGCGGCAGCGGCGGCCGCTGTGGCAGGGCGGGGAGTGAGGAGTGTTGGGTAGAGGGCAGCATGGGGCACATGATGAAGGGCCAAGGGGGTGTGGTGTAAGGCTGAAGCCGGGATAATGTGGATGGGTTGGCCCGAGAGAAAGGCAGTGGGGTGGGCGGGAATGAGCCCGGCATGGCCCAGAGAGTGGCCCAGTGTGTGTCCCAGGGAATGACCAAGTGGGGACAAGGAGATAGGCGTGAGGTGATGCTGGGGGATATGGTGTACTTGAGCCAGCTGGTGTGGGTGAGGGTGGGGGGCATGCGGATGAATGCCAATGGCAGCAGCCGTAGCAGCATGGTGCTGCAGGAGTGTATGCTGCACCGTGGTTATCGAGGTAGAGGCAGAAGCGGGAGGCTGCTGGATGTGAATTGGCTGGAGTGCAGCGGCAGGAGCTGCTGGGGCCAGGTTGGTGGCTGCTGCTGCTGCAGCCACAGCCACGGCCGAAGGAGGGAAGGACTTCACCTGCTTGGCCAGCAGTTGCTGCTGAATGTGCTGTTGGGCTGCCTGCTGCAGCTTGCTGTACTTCTCCATTTCCTCGGGAGTGAAGGTGATGGGCTGGCTCTCCAAGGGAGCCAACGAGTCACCATCTTCAGTCTCCAAACCCATATCTTCCTCTAGGCAGGAAGGCGGGTATCTCGGATACGGATGGAGGGCTTGCTGCTGTTGGGGTGTATGTTGTGGCTCGAGCATGGAAGTGGCTCCCTCCTCTACAGGTTCCCCCTGGTATGGCTGGACTAACAGCCCAGAATTCTGCTCAAACAATGGAATACTGGTGGATGCTTGTTCCTCTGTATTAGGATGTTGGACCTCCTCAGTTAGAGCACTCTCTACAGTCTCCTCTGGTTTCTGTGGTGCTGACACAGGGACAGGAGGTGGTGGAGGAAACTCTCTAATAGGCTCCACCAAGACTACGTCTCCCCCGGCCTCTGTACTTTCACTATTAACATTCTTCTCTGCCTCCTCTGCTTGCTGCATAGAGGGTTGTGGGGGCTTCTTGCCAGCTGGCAGCTTGCCAAATAATGGAAGCATGGACTTACTCCCCAGGGATGGAGGGAGCTTGGGTCCAAAATATCCCTGTGGGGGATTTTTCAGCTTGAGGCCTGCTTTTGCTCCAGCTGCGGAATCACCCAAGCCTTTGCGGGACTGCACACTCTCCAGCAGTTGCCGGGCTGTTAGGGAATTCCTCTGCGCATTAGCCCCACTACCACCTCTGGACCCCCCAGCAGCACTGACTCTCTGCGTTGAGGAGGTGCCACGAATACTGTTCCGGGAGAGATCCTTGTGCCCTGATGCACGGGACTGACGAGGCGACTGTGATCGGTAGATGCGGGAGCGGTTGAATTCCCGCCGGAGAGGAGAGCTGTCCCGGCGTCGGCGTGAAGAGCCCCTGCTGGAAGGGGAGCGGCTGCCGGAGCTGGGGCTCCGACTGTAACTGCTTCTCCTCCAGGAGCGCCTGCTGCTACTGCTGCTGGAGCTCCGTGAGCTGCTGTGCCGGGCCCTCCGGCGCCGACGGCCACGGCTCCGTGAGCGACTCGAATCAGCCGACGAGGATGAGGAGTAGCGATGCCGGTCAGACCGGCGCCGACTGCTGCCCTGTCGTTCATAATCAGAGTCAGAGGAGTGCTTAGAGCGCCCCCTACCCTCATTGCTGTAGTCGCTGTAGCTGTCCGAATAGGTACGGCGACTATAGCGGCTGCCGCCATCCGAGGATTGATCCGAACTGCTGGATGAGGACCGGCTGTGGCGCCCCCCTCGCCGAGAGGAGCGGCTCCGGGAGCGTCCAGAATCCTCGCTGTGGCGCCGGCGGTGTCGAGGGGTGGACCGGTGGCGACGAGAACGCTGTGGGGAGGAGGAGCGCCTCTCCTCGTCACTCTCACTGCTAAGGTGGCGACTGTCACACCTTTCCCGACTGCTCGGCAACTTCAGCACCGAGGTGGAGGACGTGCTAATCATGCTGGTAGCATGTGGGGATGTAGCATCAGGATCTGATCTCTGCTTCTTGGTACCATTGAGCTCATCTGAGGAAGTGGTTTTCCCAGGACCTTTCCCTGCTGCCCCCTCACCCGACCCTGGCCTCTGTGCCTCTTCTTTGATGGGGCGTTTCCGCTTCCTAGCCCCGGTACCCTCTACTGCCCCAGCTACTAGTACCTCAGCAGACTCCTTATCCTTCCCACCTTTCTCTTCTTCCTCACCTGACTTTTTGGTCTTACTCTTCTTACATTTAGGTTTCTTCTTCTTTTCTTTTTGACATGAAGTTTCTGCTTCCTCTCCAATAACCTCCTTCCCCTCTTCCTTTGGCTTAGAACCCTTTCCAGGTTTCTTATGTTTCTTTTTTTTCTTCTTCTTCTTCATGGAAGCAGCACTGTTTGGTTGCAACTGCCCATCCTTCTCGTCCTCAGTTGGTTCTTCTTTCATGGAAGTATCTTCGTTCTTGACTGCACTTGGCCCAGCTGTCTCCATTTTGCTAGTCACTGCTTTGGATCCATCACTGTCCTCCACACCGGACTTCATTGTTTTAGCTTGTTTCCCACTCTGGGCCCCTTTGTGGCAGGACAGCTTGAAGTCAAAGTAGAGAGGATTGCAGCTGTAGGATATCGAAGGCTGTGTGCGAGTGAATTCCCGTAATTCTGACGGCCACTGCAATACGGTGCTGTCATCCTTGCTTAGGACAGAGAAGAAGGCACCAGTAGAGAGCCGGGGCCCTTGGGAGGATTCAGCGGCTCCTTGGAGACAGTCAGTAGGGACTTCCTTGGGTACAGTGCTGCTTTCAGGGGAGTCCTCCATGCCTTGGGCCTCCACCTTCACACTGGGCAGGTTGGCTGGAGGCTCAGACACTGGGACTTTCTGGGTCTCACACTTGTCTGGCTTCTCCGACTTACCAGCAGTAGCTTTGGGTTGTTTGTCCTCAAGCTTCGTTTCAACAGCCTCTTCTTGCTTTTGAATCCCAGTTTGGTCTGAGGCCTTCATGAAAAGCAGGAACTGAAAGTGGGGCTTGACTCGACAGTGAGCTGGCGGCATGTAGTGGTAATACTGGGGCTCCTGCCCGGATAAACCCTCCTCTTTTTTCATCATCATTGTCTTCAACTTGGAAAGGGTGGAGGCTAAAGATCCATCCTCATCAGATTGCTGCTGCTGCTGCTGCTGCTGTTCTTCTTCAGGAGGTCCATTGCTTGGGCTTTCCCTGTTGGAGACAGAGGCCTCCTCTTGTCCCTCCTCCTCGAGGGCCTCCTCTTCCCCCTGGTCAGCAAACACAGCAGCAGCAGTCTCAAGCTTCACCGGTGCCTTTTTGGCTAAGGAGAAGGACACGCTGAGTTTAGGTAGCACCGCTGCCGGAGTCACGGAAGAATTTTTCTTGCCCAGAGTGAAGCTGATCGATGGTTGCTTGGGTGACGCAGAACTTGTAAGCTGCCCAGAACTGTAGAGCGCCTTGTCTTCCCCTAACAGCCCTTCTGGCACACTGTCTGCCACAGATGTGCACTCAGGATTAGGGACCCCTAACTCACTGTTTTCCCCATCTACAGCTACAGTAGTGGCTTTAAACATTGGCCCACTGCCAGGAGTTCTGAAAAAGAAGAAAAAAAAAAAAATAGACAGGGAATTATACAAAATAAAAACTAAGTTTCTGATTAGCATGGCTGCAGTGCTATACAGCAGATTTTGATCCGTTGGCATAGACCAAGGGTGGTCGATCTTCTCCACAAAGGGCTGGTATGTATGCAGGTATTTGGGATAACCTGTACGTCAGCTGTTCAAACCCAGGTGTGAGGACTCTTCAGCCAATCAGTCCCTTAATTAATTGTAGCAAAAACCCGCATACACACCGACCCTTTGCGGATAAGATTGGCCACCCCTGGCATAGACAGGCATACCCCGACCACAGGGGGTAAGTACATCCTTACTGGTTTTGCTGCTTGCGCTGCTCTGCCAACTCGTGCAGCCGGCGCAGCATCTTCTCCTGCTTCCTTTCATCCTTGCGCGAACGTGACGACACGTTGCGAGCAAACTCCCTCTGCTTCAGCTCCTTCAGCCTCTGCATTGGAGGAGTGGGGGGAGGGAGGAGGATGATTGGGGGGAG
>JAOYFF010000046.1:13023489-13051349 GCA_025773925.1 Cryptomyrus ogoouensis | reverse complement strand
CAGGAGGTGTTATTTCGTGGTGTGGTGGGGGGGGGCGGTGGGGTGGCGAGGGGGGTGTTAAGAGAGATGGGTTGTTATCCATGCATTCCTACCCCTGATGTATACCATGTTTATTCCTGTACGGATGTATATAGTTAGTACTTGCACTTTGAGCAGCGACATGGTTGAATCTATTCTCATCTAATCCAAATCAATGGCACATTAAGAGTCTCTCTCTCTCTCTCTCTCTCTCTCTCTCTCTCTCTCTCTCTCTCTCTCTCTCTCTCTCTCTCAGCAGAATAGGCGGGACGCTGGAGAGCAGGAACCGCTCTTAGTGCCAGAAATGGGAATGCGTTACCTTAAAAGGTAGACATTCATTCGGGACTAAAACCCATGCCAAGATCTGCGTGCGGAGGCGGGGTGTTGCAGGGAACAAGGGGCATCTCTGCTTTGAGGTCCGAGCCACGTCCAGCCCACGCCGCTTGGCCAGGATGGCGCCTGAACAGGGGACCGAACTAAATGTACACGTGGCCGAACACCCAAGAAAAGCTCTGCGGCTTGGAATGACACTCCATACTAAATGGGTTTCAAGTATGCGACACTCTAGTGTAAATAAAGGACTGGGGGCAGTTTACAGTTCAGGTATTAGAGTCACATTTCAGAGGAAAGAATCTCCCACCCCCCCTCACCCCAACTATGCATGACACCTTTGAAAATGGGGCAAGAGACTCTGCTAGTTCTACAGCTTCAAAGATATCAATGGGGCCAGTCAAAGTAAGAGCTGCACAAGACCAGTACAGGAGGCAAAGTAAGAGGAAGACTCAGCAACACTAATAAAAACCCGATTGTGTTAATTACAGAATTAAAAGTTTGATAGCAAAACAAAATTCAGGACAGACAGCTTGCTATCAAAAACTCTTCATTTGTAGTTCCATATCACCTTAAGAGGAAGACCTTCTTTATGATGGAATCATTTGCTAGCAGACGGTTCCTGTTTAGAAGCTGGTAGTTAGTTTTTGCAAAATATATGGGTTAAATGCAGAGGATTTCATTGTTGTGCTCTGTGCGCTTTAGTGTGTCAATGACAATCACTTTCACTTTAACGTTTTTTTTTCCTTCTTTTTTTTTACCATAAAGGAAGTACAATACTTGCACTGAATGCATAATGACACTGTGCTTATGCTGAATTCAGCACATCACTTCCTCTTTGCGTTTTCCCCAAATCGGATGGCCACCAATCCCGGCAAGTACTGCAATGTCGCAAGTATCCCATTTTACAACTTTGCATTGACTCTTGGTTTAATTTTAACATAAAAAATGAAGTATGAAAGCAAGCAAAAATGGAATGTGTGCACAGGAGAGAAACGGCTCATAATATTACTCTGAGCTTAATTAAATGAGCGGCATTAGAAACCAGTAAAAAGGCTGGAGACACAGAATGGTCTCCAGCGTAAGGAGCCGGGCAGAGTGTAAAACGGTACAACAGCAGGTGCCCGAAGTCCCTCATGGACCTCAGAAAGGGCTTCCTGAGGCTTATGATGGCTGCACAAGCTGTCCTGACCCCCACTGCACTGCTAAAAACAGCCTCGCTGGCCAGGTTCCGGCGTGACCAAGCGACAAGTGACACATCACAGGAGCTGGACTGACTTGCTACTTTTCTACAGTGAAAGGCACCAGCACTGTAGAAGAGTTTTACAATCCGGTCCTCGTTTTACAATCCTTCTCCTACAGATCCCCTAGGACCGGATTGCTGTAAAGCAGGGGTGTCAAACTCCAGTCCTGCAGGCCCGGAGCCCTGCATATTTTTGGGCTTCCCCTCATTTAACACTCCTGATTCACCTCCTTGTGCTAATTACCACACAGCTCTTAAGCTGAATCATTTGTGAAGGAACAGGGAAAGAACTAAGATACACAGGGCTCCGGTCCCCCAGGACTGGAGTTTGACACCTCTCATGTAGAGTGTCTTCATGCAAGAGTCACAGGCAGAGCATTTAGCCTGAGAGAGACAGAACTATAGTGTATGGGGGGAACAGAGAGGGTGGGAGAGAGAATGAGAGCAAGAGGACAAGGAAGATAAAGTGAGAGAAAGCAGATCGAGGGACCCTCGTGGATGGATGGATGGATGGATGGCAGTTGTGCAAACGCAAGCAGTGTCACTGAGGCAGTATTTATGTTTTCCACACTGCAGACTCTGCTCTCATGCTCTGGATTGGACATTGGGTTCTTGGGTTTGAGATCTCTGGCTTTCAAAAACCAAGCAGAAGTGGACCAATGAAAGTGTGCATGTTTTGGATGTTTTTTTTTTTTTTTTAAACGAATCAGATGCCACAGGTGGAAGGCAACAGGTCTTCCGAATCAAGGAGACACACTGGCGCAGTGTCAAAGAAGAAATCACCCTTTGTCGCAGCTCAACCCCTGGTAACTGCAAATTACACACCTCTGATTTCCTAGGGCAGGACGTGGCGGGTAAGAGCTCTGGCTGGCTTTCAGTGGCGAGCCATTTTTAGGCTGCATCTGCATCCCTTCCTTCTGCTAGGCTGCAACATTTCCAAATAGAATTATAAAAGGTTCCACAGAGAGGGTTTAGGAAGATTCGGAATCGCCCGATACACCAGTCAATAAAAATGCTAATACTAATGCATTAATCACTTGCCTCTTCCACAGTCAGATAGAACACAGATGGTCCATCAAAAACCAATTTAATGTTACCTGAATACACTCCAAAAAAACTTACTTCCTGAAATTACGACTTGAGATTGGAGAAAGAGGGCAACATATGCATTGGCAGCCATGATAAAGGGGCAAAATTCTCAGAGCTGCTGGCTGGATATTGGGGGCTATTTATAACGGAGCAATACTACTCAGTGTGGTGGTGGTGGTGGTGGTGGGGGGGGGGGTCCTTGCCCGCCATCCTCACACACAGTGTCCTTTCAGTGGGGCCAGGGGTCTTACCGATTCGATAGGCTTATCCAGTGAGGCCTGCTCCAGCTCCAGCTGGCCCTCTTCATACTGGTCAAAGTGATTGCCCCCCTGCAGAGAGAGAGAGAGAGAGAGAGAGAGAGAGAGAGAGAGAGAGGATTTATATCGCGACAGAGACCGAGGCAGCGTACTCACCGAGGCAGCGTACTCGCACAAATCGTGTTTGTTTCTCAAAAGTTAGGAGTGCTCTCATGACCCGCCCATTCACACGGATGCATCTAGCAGACACTTTCTCCAAAGCTATTTATGGCTCACAAACAAACAGCCCAGGCAAAGTATAATTATCCTTGTATCTGTGACGGCTATCTTGTATCAATCTGAGTAAAATGCCATGCATACAAGCCAAAAGTCAGCGTTAAGTCCAGCCGGAAAAAAAAACATTACTATTCAGGAATTAAACTCAAAGTCGAGAGGTCCTGACAACATTCAACTCTATGGTAGGCCAATGCTGAACGCCCCCCCCCCCAGCTACAAGGGGCATCTCGGCTCCCATGCGGACATTACTACAATCCCTACTCCCAATACACAAGTAGATACTTCACAGTCAAGGGCGACAGCAATCAAATCTCAGTGTAACACCCACATGCAACTTCACGAAGGTCTGCCAGGACCCTGTTACACCACAGGACCCCCAAGCCCCCTCGAGTGCCGTGCCAGCAAGCAGAGACCTATACGACTTCTGGAGGTCTTGGCCAGTGGCCCTAGCATAGTACATTGGGGGATTCCAGATAGCAACTGCTTGTGACAGTTATACCTTCTCGCTGTGGTTTGTGATGATCCAAATCCTGCGGCCAAGTTCCTATCTTTAGAGTTTGAGGCCAAGCAATCGTTTTTTTTTTTTTTTTTTCCCCAATAAATGAAAAGAAATCTCCAAACTTAGGGGAAAAAAATATGTATTTTCACTGGTAACAATAGTAAGTAGTGATGCACAGATGAGCAAATTTCTTGCCGATACTGACAGTAAATTGGTTTGAAAACTGTCAACAATAATGATATCGTTTGTTTGGGAGGTTCTGCTTAAATGAAACCCTTTAAAGTTAACACTGGCACACAACAACAGTCGCAAAGCCTTATTTTATAATGCTATACACCTTAAATAACATTTGTAACAGAGAAGGGCTGATCATCAAGTATGAAACGCCATAATTTTCCCAAGTAATATTTTGATTTTGCACTGTCTGTATTGAATTTTCTTTTGCTACTAAATGCTTGCGTTATTGAAAGACTAGCGTTATTCTACAGTACTGCAGCCTTATTCACTGGAATGGATTAGTTTTTTCAGAAACTCTTTGCCCTGAGCAAAGGTGAGCAATTAAATTTGTGTTGAAATGTTGATTATTAGATCCCAGTCATGAAATTTTAGCAGAGCAATGTTTGCAAAGTGCATTTCTAACATCGTTTTTGCTAAAGTTAAAATAATTCCACACAGCGGACATTTGTCTAACCGTTTAGTATGCTGACATAAATATCAGCTCATTCTTAACCATTGGCCAATTATTGCTGTATCGTCCAATACCGATCATCTCTAATCGTGCATTTCTAATAGTAAGACAAGGCCACAAATACTTCTACCTGGTTTCATTAGGGAAAGGTATCATTCTGTCATTACACCCCCTGACAGATTCTCACCCACCCCTGAGTATTCACCCAAAACAAAGTTACAAGCTCCCACCAAAGTTAGACATGCAAAATACATTCCCCAGCCTCTCCCATTACTTCCGGTATGAAGCAGCAACTCTTGTTGAGCCATCGAACCACACTAGGGGTTAGCCTCCATGGTGTTAGAGAGCTGCAGGCTGGGAACAGGATCGACTCAACTCAACTCAACCCCCCCACGGGGAACACGACAAGCCTCCCTCAACGATACAAATAAATAGGCTGCAAGCTCCGACTTACGTAATAAATTCATAGCTTACATACGAGTTTTTCATTTATGCACTTAACGCAAAGTCGAACAAAGTCCAGCTTAGCAGCAATACACAGAGCGTGCTACATCCTAATGTGGGGCAAGTACGACAAACCGATTTAATCCATTTCAGAGCTTGCTGCGAGGACTTTCAAATCAGCCGAAGAACATTACTACGTTTCCAGTCCGTGAAAGGTAAAGACACTGCAATCATTTTCCAGTGAGCGGCCTGGGGTGGCGTGGGTTTGAGCTTGCGGTACACGGTAAACATGACGCACCCCATCAGTGCGCTTGAGAACCTAGAGTGACCAAAGGGCAGCGGTTACAGCCATTGCTATTTATGGAAAATTATGCATTTTAACTGCATGGTTTTCAAGCACGCGTCTTACGGAGACTAATGCTTGCCACTAAGGCACAGACTCCTCCCAAAAATATTACAGGAGTTAGCTCTAAAATTAATGCCTTTACAATGATATAGGCCAAGTGCCTTAATAAGAATGATTTTATTCTATCTTAAGTTCCTACTATTAAACCAGGTCTCTGGGACACAGCCAGAACACTACTCATCAATTGAAAGAATTACCTCCAATATCTTGAATATTGGACACATTCAACGAAAACAATGGCACCAATTAAACTTGTCCATTCTACGGTATTAGACTTATGTCACATTATGAACAATAGACTTGGTTGAATGAAGGGGAGTAAACATGACCCAACTGAAACAGCCTGACCCTCGCAGCTCCCAGCTGGACGAAGCAGCAGTCTGGAATGACAGCTGCAGTCATGCGAGCTCCACGCTGCGCCAGACATTTGTTTTCTGGGTACATCTGAAGGCAATGCATTACATAACCGAGAACATCAAAGCCTTGATTCCATGGAATTGCAAGTTTTTATTTAAAAAGTTGAAACTGGTGGCAGATTGGCCGGGACTTCTTGAGGATGCTTAGGTCCTTCAACGTGTGCAACAAGATGTTGCATATCTCTTACCACTACCAGTCTGTCGCGGCAAACACAATTTTCTTTGCAGCCATCTGTTGGGGTGATGGTATCAGAGATGGATACTCTATGAAGCTGGAAGAAACGAATAAGAAGGCTGGCTCTGTGCTGGGAACTGCTCTGTAGCCACTAGCGTTGGTTGTGGAGAGAAGGATATTGCACAAACTGCTCAATAATACGGACAACACTACACACGCTCTACACACCCTACTGGTCAGACGACTGAGCATTTTCAATCAGAGGATCCTTTAGTTCCGCTGCAATAAGGATCATTACAGGTGGTCATCCCTACCCATGGGAATAACCATCTAAAACGAGTCCTCTGTGGGCCGGTTAGAGGAGTCTCTGAAGCAAATCATAGTGCACATTTACATTTATTTTGCACAATAAAAATATATTTCAGTTGTAGCTTTTTAAAAATCTAGCTTAGTACTGTAGTTTTTGCATATTTGTACGAATGTATTTTTGTCATTTGTAATTCTGTGTTTTGTCTACCTTTATGCCTACCTTGCGATTCTGTTATTTATGGGAATTGCTATCGCAACACAAAAAATTCCCTTTGGGGATAAACAAAGCACTATGAATCTGAATAACAAATATTTCAAATAACGCACTCATGGATTGCTTAAATACTAGGTCTTCTCACAAACAATCCACTTTATACATGAGCAAACCTACTCAAAACAAAAATAAAGCTTGTTCTTATCATTATTATTCCTTCTGGGACAAAGTGCGCCATTCATTTTGAGGTAGAGCTTTCTCATGTGTCCTAACCCAAGCACATGTTCCTGTCTGACAAACACCAGCCGACCAATCAGAGCAAACGGCACAGGAAGTCCTTCAAAAACACAGAAGAAGAGAGGCGGGGCGTCCAATAGCAACAAGCAAAAGAACAACTGTCAACCATGACCACATTTTTTTCCCCTGCATGAACATTACGTGAGCATATTTTTCAAAACACAAAAGTTGTCCCAATGGAGCAATCCACAAACACAGCAGAAGCATTTCTACGCGTGATTTCACCAATTATATCATTTTCCTGAGTTTTTTTTAAAAACAAACATTCCTAAATTGCTATTTCACACAATAGAAAGTGGATTTTTCTGCCAAAGAAAGCTCCAACTGCATATGACTAAACCACCTAGACAAGTTGGCCACATAACTAGATAGAATAATTAAGCATATCAGGTTTGGATACAAATGACGGAATGCGGGTCTTCCCACAGCATTTCGACAGGTCCAAAACATCGACACAGATGGCTATTAAAACGGGATTTTACACTATATCGTGTTATTCCATGAAGAACGCTAAACCAGCCAGAACACACTTTTTAAAAATGCCTTGATGGAATATACGTGTGCCTACAAAAACTGAACTAAAAAAAAAAAAAAAAAACTGAGGACAACAAGACCATCCATCGTCTTGTCCATAGCCCCTTCTATTACAGCCATTGTTTCATTACGTGCAGCGGACCTCTTCCCTAAAGCATCTCTATATTACTCCGAGAAGAAAGTGTCACCGAAGGACCTTTCTGTACACCAAACAATTCCACACTGCACCAACCGGTCTGTATCATCCATAAAGGAACAAAATATAATTGCACACCCGAAATATTTTCAGTGCTTCTGAAACATGGTTAAACCGGTTACCACACATTCCCGTCCCGGACAGCGAACTGCAAGAACAAGGAAACTTCCTCATAAATTTCTCAGGGTTTTAGCTCATAATGCATTACCTGTTGCAACAAATTAACGCAAGGCTGCTGCTTTTAAAGGATTAACTATTTACTGCTAACGTTTTAGTCCGCTAGCAGGCTTGTATTACAGCTCATTTAAGGCAGCCCACAGGCGTGTATTTTTAACATAGATTTCTCCTTTTACATTCAAAACTTCACAGCAAGGTATAATACCTTAACGTACCGCTTGCTTAACTCATTCACAAATAGTTTTACCTGGTAACTGCGGTCCTCGTTGAAACGAGAGAATCTCTCAGCCATTTTTTTTTTCTACTGCAACTCCTCTGCCTTCACTCCCTGTCTGGCCTATCCATAATGCCTGGGGAACGCCCACTAAAGTGACGTCATGACACCAATGTCCAATTGAAGCTCAGAAACCGTTTAATTGATTTGTGCTGCCACCAATCATCCGTTCCGTTGAGCTCAGCATACTTTCTGAATTTTCACAACTGGTTTCAGGAATCAAGATTGAATCAGTATAACCTGTATCATTCCTTATTGTCCATTGTAAGTTAGCCAAATTATGGAACTGTCTACAAGTGTGTATTAATTATCTGGTTTAAAGTCTAATAGGCGGTTAAAATATTTACTTTCTTGTGATTAGTTAAATGCCAGTAGATTTTCGACTAACTGCCCGTATCACTCATCTAGTGACGCTGATGAATACCGTGTATTATTTGTTATGAATACTGAATCCTTACTTCCAGTATTTAAGGTTAACATTTCGAGACCGGTGCATTTCCATGAGTGTAAATCGATCACAGATGTCGGGGACAATATCTGTTTGTACTGAAAGCATTACAAATAAAAATAGTTATGCCTTTTAAATTACTTATATAATTACGAGTGCAGTCTCACATTATTTGCCTTTAATTCAAGGCATATTTCTTCGTATGCGAGACCTTCGTTCCTAAGTGGTAGGGGGGGGGGGATGTTGTATGAACTACATACAATTAAACAGAAACTGCTACCAGCAAAGAAGGGCAAATGCATATTTTCAAAATCTTCACATGAACACTGGTAAACTGGATTTGACGTACACGACTGGTACATAGCGTCTGCGCATGTGCAATATACGTGCTCACAATAAAGTACGTCGTTTGCTAGTTTCTTCATTCCTATAGATCTCAGTGCCCCCTAGTGGTCATATGGTGCATAAGAACGAGATATAAGGAAAACGTTTTTATTTTGTCCATAACTAGTAAAACTGCACACATTCTGATCTTTTGATCATTTTCTTCCTTTCGTTTTAAAATAAGTGAATAAATCACTTAATTGCTAAGTGGGAAGAGGATGCAAGCACAATTAATTGACAAAACAATCGCACCAGAGTGCGCTATACTGTATGCATTAATAGAAATTTATTGAATATAAACATTTAAGCGAAGACTAAAATGAATTCGGAATTTACTTGGTTATAGCTTCAGTTATCGGGAATTGTAATATTATTGTGATCCTGAGAAGGAAATGAAGTTTCAGTTATCTGGATAGTGTGACTTGCGTCCTAAGAAAAAAACAAGACACATTTTCTGTTAATCTCCATAATTATGAAATATATGCCTCCTTTAAAGCGCCCGTTTGACTAAAATGCTTTTCATAAACGGTAACCACGCCGAATAGGTATTTTTCCCCGCGAATGCAGGCTACAGGGTAACTAATTATTTGCATGGTAGTACATATTCTCAAATCTATATACAGTTGAGAGTCAATGGAGTCAATTATAATGACTTATGTTTCAAGCATTACCAAGTTTGATATAGTTCAGCTTGTTTATACGTTTTTATTGAAAATGATCTTGCTTTCTCATTGAGGGCGAACTGAGCCTAAAACTACTGATGCCGTTTCCCATATGGTTCCAAAAACAGGCTGTAGTATTTTACTAGAATTAATGTTATTCTGCAATTATCTGAAAAACTTTTTGTTAGATCGGTAAGGCATCGTGTACGCAATAAACAGAATTTCTTCCTGCAATACACGGGTGTCTTCTGGCATATTTTCGCTTTCCTTTCTGCCCGGAGTTCACGTCTTTCTATTCGCCCGTGGTGACGTAACCCCCCGCGTATCCTAAGGAAAGTTGCTGAGACAATCGTAAGGGACGATTTCAAACGCATCACAAGGACTAAGAACTAGGGTAAGTACACTTGACAGCTTTTAAATAGATAGTATTTATAAAGCACGTGCTAAAGATTTTATTACTGTACACTAATGACTCCCTAAAATGGCGGCTATTATAAAGCGGAAGTCAAATATTAAAATGTACGAGTACAGCGATTTTTTTGGACCTTTAGGCAGTAGTTAAAAATACAGCATGTGAGCTTAGTTTTGTAAATAATTGGATTGGTTACGCTATAAACAAGACTTGGACGTGCAGGTGTACATAGATTTTAGTTTAAGGGATATTGTCATACGCAATCATATGGTGTCATGTTTGAAGATTACACCTAAGTTAAGTAAAATCTTATTAGTATCTTATTAATAATAGTTTATAGTAGATACTAGCCTTATTTGACAAACAGAACACATAAGGCGTTTTACACTGGCATGACTTCATTAGACAAATTGTTTAAGTAATCAAGGTAATTGTTGAAGAAAGCAAGTGAGCCCTTATATGGACTCTTGTCAGTAACGTCAACCGGATGTTTTCTGTAGCTGCACGTCAGACCTGCATAGCAGTTAGTTTATATTTTAGATCATTCCTGTCACGACCCAAGACTGTGAAGAATAACAATTCACTGCAAGTAATACTGTGTATGATTGTTATGTGACAAATAAAATTTGAATTTGACATGCAGGATGAATGACTCGAGGGCAGGTGTTTATTTGGCAACCTAAAAGGGGTATATTGAATGCAAACAAACAAGAACTGTACATTAACACAATCACAAGGGATCAAAATGAGAGGGCACAGGAGGAGTGGCGTTAATGACTGGACAAGGGAGTACAGGACTGGGAAGCACGTATATACAGGACAAATGAGGGAACTAACAAGAGGCAGCTGGGAGTGATTAACACAAGGGTTAGGAATGAGAGGTAAGGCAAACAAGTAACAGGTGTGGCTTGGTAGGGTCATGCTAGGGAGGATACAGGAGGGACAAATAGTTATAGCAGGCAGGATGTGACAATTCCCCTATATGACATAGCATTGCAGTTGGATTTCGGTCAGAATTCTGATTTGATCACTTTGAAATATGGAGTTTCTTCTCTCTCAGACATTTTATTTCTTCCAGATCAGTGTTTCCCAACCCGGTCCTTGGGGACCTACACACACTCAGAAAAGGGTAAAAATTTGTACCTTTGCTTGTTCCTGGGGCTGTATCCTTGTAACTCTACCTTTAAGGTACAGAAATTGACTCTGAGGAACATCTTAAAGGTGCAAACAAGATAATGTACCATAACCGGTACAGAAATGTTCCTCAGAGCCCATTTCTATACCTTAAAAGGTACAATTACCTACAGCTAAGGGTACAATTGGCAGACCCTTGAGGGTACAGCCCCAGTTTACCTTTTTCTCGGATATTCCATGTTTTTGCTCCCTCCCAGCGAGCAAAAACTTGGACTATCTGTGGGTACCCAAGGACCGGATTGGGAAACACTGTTGTAGATCATTATCATGTTGCATGTTCCCACTTCTTTTAAGTTCAAGATCACAGACAGACGCCATGATATTATGCTGTAAAATCTCCAGGTACAACATGGATTTCATTGGTCCCCCACGGTAGCAAAACAGCCTCACACCATGCTTAGGATCAGGCTTTGATGTCAGTTTGTAATATATAGTTTTCACCAAACATAACACTGTGTATATTTGCCAAAAATATACATTGTCCCCAGCATATTGCTCTAGTACTGTTATGGAACATTCAGGTCACCTGAGATGGGTAGAACAGTCGTTTCCTCTGTGGTAACCTCCCATAAACACTCTTTTTTCTTACGGTAGACTCACATACACAGATGTTATCAAGTGCAAAAGATGCCTGCAGATACAACAACAAACAAATGTATTTTTGTATAGCGCATTATCACAACATTACATCGTCTCAAAGCGCTTTACAGCATCCCCACCCAAAGCCCCCAGTGAGTAAGACATAGGCCACAGTGGCAAGGAAAGACTCCCGAGAAGGAAGAAACCTTGGGAGGGGAGCTGCTTAGCTGGGTTCTTTGTCACTTTGAGGATTCTACAGCCTGCTGTTGCACCGATCTATGTAAGACACCCGCTACTAGGGAAAAAATGGTAGTGCTGAATTTCTTCCATTCGTAACCTGACTGTGGACCAATGGAGAATGAAGTCGTTAAAAATCCTTTCCAGTTTCATGAGATTCAGCTGCTCTTCTTTTCAGGTCTTCTGGAACCTTGTTTGACCTCTTGATTGTATATAAATTGCGTAGGTTTCTTCCTTTATGGAATACCTGACTTCAGAGTACATTATCCTAGAGGTTCATACTTTTTCCATCCATGACCTTGATTGTTTAAAACCATTTGTTCGGTAAAGCCATGGTAATGTAAAATGTTGCTTTTATTGTTTGATAAATTGCACTGTCTATTGTTTTGACTTGGATGAAGATGAGATCACAATGTCGGAGATTTCCAGATAATTCCTACACAAACATTTTCTCATATGTATATGAGTTTGTTCAATCAGCAGATGATGGTATTAGTACTCTTAACAAAAATATTACATAGATAATTTAAGCGAACTTCATGATGGTTTTACGCTAAATGTAGTAGCAAAAGCATTTATAAACAATTCTAGAGATGCTAAATATGGCTACAGGCATTAGCTCCGTAAAATTTGTCAGTCAAATGGATAACTAAGCTCCACTGAACACAGAGCTCATCAATCCAGGCATTCAGATGCTGCCAAGGAGAAGCCTGTAAGAGGTTTGTCCGCTGATGATGTCAGGCCTCCTGCAGCGAAAAGGCATGTGTGTGGGGTTTAAAATGACCCGGGCCTGTATAAAAGCAGAAGCACGATGCCGCTTTTCCGGGCCAGAAGAATGCAGGAAGACTAACTGGGTATGGATGACTCAGAGGTCTGTGGCCTGTATGAGTCAGTGTGTGTGTCCATATTCCTTTCACTGCAGGGTTTTTCAAAGAAGCCGTTTGGGCCCCTTGAGGACCCAGACACTGGCTTCATTCTATGAGAATCTCAGGCGTTTCTCTGCAAAATTGTCTCAGCAGTTTTTTTTACTCATTCTGTTTCTCTAAGACCCCATGGATAGCTACCTCCACTTACCAAGCTATGCGGCCACGTCAGTTTCTCTCACTAGTTATTTTGTTTTTGATTAAGTTTAGCATGCACAAACCTGCTTTAGGTTCTTTGCTTGCAGGTGAATGCATTACTAATATAGGATTTAATTTTCATTGCATGACAACAGATGCATTCAAGTGCTTCATCAAATTTATCCTGAGTTGAGTTTGAATTTTAGGATTGCTTTTTTGATTGTTGAGTCACATCCAGTCTTTCTCATATCAAAATATTGTCAGCATACATTCTGCATTTGCACGATATATTTAATTGCCATGGGGCACTTGAGGTTAAGTCTTAGGTGCAAAACCTGCATGCTTTTCTTGCTGCTCACTGCAGCTGCGCAGGCTTACAGAAGACGTGTTCCTATTTGTCGTGCAAAACACTATCAGGTGCCAACCACAGCATAAAAAAGATGATCTTCCGGGAAATAAGAATGAGAAACATACTCTCAAGCTCTTCTCATGTGGTTGGACTATGATAAGTTTTAAATACTGATACTTAAAGTGTGATTAAAGACTTTACATGCAACTTTCTAATGTGCTGTGGGTCTTGGTTGTTTAGTTAACAGTGTAGCCAAAGTGACATGTCAGGAGATGCCTTGGGTCCTGGCAGGCTGGGTGTTCATAGTAAGGATAAAGTCTTAGAAAGTTGCATTTCAGGAAAGAAGGTGTAAGGATTCATAAGTGGACAGGAGATGATGTTTGTGCTAACTCCACTCAGTCTGTCTGCTTGTCGTGGTGTCAGAAAGTATCACTGAACTGAAACCACAAGAAGCTGGTAGGCTTGACAGATATTTTGTTTGCCATTGTGCACAGTTAAACTCACTATAGTCCATATATTTACTAGATTTTTTTTTTTTTTTATAAAACTCATATTGACAATTTAAAGTCAACTAGAGACGTAAATGTGGTTCAGTTTGACCTGTCCAGAAAACCTAGTGTTCATAGATGCATTCAATACTGTGCAAAAGTCTTAGTCAAAGAAAATGATCTTCATGTTGGTGTAAAACTATGATGTTATGTCTGTTAAAGTGTGTCAGCTTAGCCGTTTCAAAACTCCTGCTAAAACTGCACCATAATTTGTAGCAGCCATCCAATACATCCAGTGTTTTTTGACTTGACCACTAGCACAGCTCGTGTAGATAATCAACATCTCATTGACTGTTCTTAACTTATTAAATTCATTAATGAAGTGAGCTGGTGGTGAAATGTAATAAATACATGGAATGGCTGGGGTGCCCCCTGAGGAGAGGTTTGGTAACTGAAGCCGTTCATTTAGCCATCCAACAAGATATCAGTACCTTTGCGAAGAACAGAAGAAGTTTTTAGCAGTTTTTGTTGTTACTCTTAATTTGCATATGTTCTAATGTTATTCATGTGTTTTTAAGCGAATGTGCACTTGGTACTTAGATAAATAGCTTTAAACATTTCTTTTCCTACCTAAGACTTGTGCACAGTACTGTACATAAGAAAGGAGTGCAAGGCAAAGCTTGTCTCAGCCAGCCCTGATGCAGGGAGGGAGGGGCTGCTGGGAAATGGGGGTAGCCTTCCTGTAAATCGCCTCCAGCCAATGAGAACGCCAGCTCATACCCAGCTTAGCTGGCTGAGTGCCAGCCGGATCAGCAGACACAGAAACGAGGACCGTAGCGGAGAAAAGAGAGAAGCTGAGTTAGGCAGGGGGAAGAGGAGACTCTCTACTGAGGAAGCAGGAGCAACGCTTATGAAGATGTTTCTGTAAAAGTAGGTTTGTGATCCGTAATGGTGGTGGTGTAGTTTTTGTGAGAGAGAGCAAAGCTGATTTGCAGTTGATGCAGTACGAAGTAGGAAGCAAATAAGCTTTTGAACAAGCAGCGAGCTGGTGCCCGCGAATAGAATGGAGAGATAGGTGTGTTTAGCTTAGCTTTTTCTTCTCCTGGAAATCTGAGGGAAAATGCAAGCTGCACTGTGTAACTGAGAAAATGCCCTTTTCTTATGCATTTCCATGGTTGTTTTCATTTTTCTACACCAAGGAAAACAGGGACCAAGTTAAGATAGACGAGCATTTCGTGTATCTACGATGTGGCGGTCCGGTCTGTTCAGCTGAGCAGCATTTGTTTTGGAGTGTTTTCTGTCACCTCTTAAGCGGCGTGGGGCAGATACCCACAGGGCTTTTCCGTCACATGATGTCGACCTCTAGGGGGCCGTTTTAACCGCTTGAGGTCTCGCTGTCACTCCGGCAGCAGTGTGGCACGTTTCTCTTGCTGATGTGACGTTTGGGTGCAGCTACTCTTATTTTGACTGCATGGTGTCTGAAACGAGGTGGAGATCATGGGTTTGGTTACCTGCAAACAGCGGGCAGTCATTTCTGAACTGTAATCGCATGCAATCCCCCCATGCAATCTTTGCTTTTTTGAAATAGTAATAACAATAATGTACTATTAATATTATTTGAAATGGCAGATTTTAGCAGTTATGTTAGCACCCCTCACTTTCTCTCACTATTTGTCCCTGCAAGTTCTGTATTTTTTTTTTGTTACCTTCAAGATGTTTAAATTGGCCTTCTATTACTTTTTCGCCGGTTTCATACGTTCTGCTACAGGTTGTGCACTCTTCAGACTCTCTTGTAGCCCAGTCCAGTCTAAATGCGACTCTCTTCCCCTACATCAGAAGCAATGGCAAGGAATGCTGGTCATAAGTAATATGGATGCCACACTTGGATCTATCGGCGACTTGCAGATGTGCCCAGTGCTCAGCCCCAGACTTTATGACAGGTGGTTTGGAGAAAGAGTTCCTTATATACCATTAATGTTTCTCTTTTACAACAAGGCCAGCCTTGTTGTAAAATGAATCCTGTTGTGATATTAGGTATAATTTAGAGAACAATCTGCCTGGGCTCCAGGTGATTGTGTACTTTGGTGTCAAATGTCTGCCCGTTGTGGTTAAGTGCTTCTTACTAAAAAGTATAAGCAAGGCGAGAAGGACATAAAAGCTCGATTGATAACAACTAGCACACATCTTCAAACAGGTGTGTTGCGCTACATTCGATCCTTGAGGGTTTTTTTTTTTTTTCCACTTTTCAATTACTGTTAGCATCTCACCATGAAGCCTCCTGTGACCACAGGCTCTGCTTGGTCCTTGAAATGGCAGGTGTCTGGTCAGATTTGCCTGTGAATGAGTTTCTTTATTGTGGAGCAGATGGGTGTTCAACTGTCAAAGTTGGTATTGATTTCTTAATGAGAAAATGATACCCACAACATTAACGTATTAGCCGAGCTCTAACTTGGCAGTATAGAATTACGGCTCTTTTTGTCAATGTAGAAAAGCATTATTAGTCATACGGCTATGTCAGTTGGCAATGTGAATGATGATGATGATCTCAGTCAAATCTCGGGGAATCAGAGCCCTGCTAAGGCACCCAAGACTTGCTGACAGCTGCAGTTTCACTGAGGTGTACCTCTCTCCACGCCCAGGCCACAGGGAGGAGAAATGGCTGTGCGGGACAGAATCCTCAACTCAACCATGCCTTTCACTGGGGGCCACAAGGAGCACAGTGGCCTGTTTGCAGTGGGTTCCAGCCTAAAGCAGGTGACAGGCAGTGAGGAGAAGAGGTGTGAGGTTGGCCAGCAGCCCAGCAAGATTCCTCCCCTGCTGTCTAAAGTGTTAATGCGCGGTACTGCTGATCACATAACTGGCAGTCAGCTGTTCCAAGAGAAATCGTCACTCTTCATCGCTCAGGCAGAATGTAAGTAGAACATAATGGAAATAGAGAGATGTGCCTTCTTATCTCAGATGGGTCTTTTTTGATCAAATTGTTAAATTTGGAAAATGATTCAATGTATTGATGTTCTCCAGGTGAAGGACAACAAGAGTTCAGCCCAAGCTCCTGGGAACGCCCCTATGTTGCCTCTCCAAGCTGTTTCCAGAGCAGGTCTGAGACACCTGCTTCCATATTCCTGTTTCTCATGTTTTTGCTCTACTACCAACCTCATTGTCCTCAAACCAGCCTTCTCTCGTCTCTCATTCCTTAAGTGGGGTTCCGATGGGCCGAGTCCTGACAAGTCATGTTTTGCAGGGTCTCGATAGAGCACAACAATGTGGCCTGTAAGGAGAGTGCCACAGAACGGCCAAGCCCTCAGGTCCAGCAGCACTCCAGGAGAAAGACAAAAGACAGAAGACAGCGACGGAGGAAGCAGAATGTGAAGAAGGAGCCGAGGCAGCGGCAGAGGACACCTTCAGGAGTCCCAGAGCAGGAGAGCAGCAGCGCTTTGCAGGTGATCCAGGTGTGGATTAGACTATAGTCCCGATAAAAGCCACATAACAGAGAAACTAAAGTAATGGGGATTTCAAGTGGTTACTATTAAGTAGTCAGAGTAACTAAGAGTAACTGACGTATTTCCAGGCAACTATAAGCATGAAGGTCATTGATAAATTAATCTAGGTGAATCTAATGAATCTAAAGGTGTTAATATTCTAAGATTTCAACTTCATATGCAATTAGCTGCAAGTTTCTTGTCTATTGAAAGTCATCCAGAGCCCATCTGCAAATTCAGCGGCACTAGAGTAATGGGTGTAACCGATGAATGTTCAAGATGAGACAAAAACGCTGGAGCCATTTTTCTCCACACTTCAGTTATGGGTCGTTTATGTCTTGCAACAGAAGGAAGAATCAGAGTGTATCAGCAGCAACAGCAGAACTAGCATCATCTACAACGACAGCACCCACACTTTGGGGATACAGGAGACGGCGGAGCTGCAATGGGAGGGACAGATCAAGCCTGTCTACTCTTCCTCAGCTCAAATCCGGGGTCCCTCATCCTCAACCCTGCCTTGGGGCTCTACGAGCCACAGCGCCCTTCCTAACCTGTCCTTCTACGGCCAGGAGTGCAGCTCTGGCTCGGACTCGCCCCTCTGCTGCAGCCTTGCTCTGCGTGGTCTCCGTGGGAGTGTGAGTCAGGAGGACCGCTGCTTTGCCCCTGCCTTTTACCGAGAGGTGGAACGGGAAGCAAAGATTGACAGCGAAGGCACTACAGCCAATGTGAAGATCAATGAGGGTCTACTCTTCCACCCCGAGGAGGTGAGAGACTCATAAGACAACCACTGTAGCTATTAACTTTTGTTCAGTCTAGAATAAATCATATTTCTGTATTATTTTATATTATGTAAGGATAAAAAACCCATGTGCTACACAGCCTGTGCTCCATTTTCTGCCGTTTAGAAACTCCAGCCCAACGATTATGAGTACCGTGAGAACAAGGACTATTTGGTGCTGAACCACATTCAAAACGGCTCTTTTGGTGAAGTGTTCCATGTACGGGACTTGAGGACCAGCTTCGAATGCGCCGCCAAAAAGGTAATGTCCGGCCCGGCTCGGCCCCGCCCATGCCGCCCCCGGGCACCCCATGGGTTTGCACTAAGGCAGACTAATGCTGATTTCTTGCAGATACCCCTGGACTGCTTCAGAAGCGAGGAGGTGGGCTCGTGGAGCGCCCTGACCTCCCGGCGGGTCGTCGAGCTTTTCGGGGCTGTCCGCGAGGGTCCCTTTGTGGTCCTTTTCATGGCTCTTAAATCAGGTAAACCTCATTCCTCTGACCCAGGTCCTTTGTTAACTGCAAAATCTCAAGGGACGGCTGAAAAACGTGTGACTTGCCAAACTGGACCTATGCCTGAGACCTGCTGCTACCCAATGAATTCCATGCAAATGAGTCATTCCCATTAAATCAACAAATTGCCTAAAAATAGCATGGACAGCTTATTTCTTTTAGCATTAAACAATGGCTGTTTTGTAATGGAAAACGGCAGCTTTGCTCCAATCACCACTGAACATCGTAAACCAAGGAAGAAAGCTTATGACTCACCCCGACCCAGGTTCTGTGGGAAAGCTACTGAAACAGAGAGGGCGCCTCCCGGAGGACCTGGCCCTTCACTACCACTGCCAGCTTATGGAGGCCGTCGAGGACCTACATCGGAAAAGAATCATGCATCTAGACATCAAAGGTAAATCAGCATATAAACATACAGAGAGCTGCAAAAATATGAATATAGGTACCATACAAAATTCATATGCAATACATACTTAACCGAAATCTCATAGCTTTTTGTATAACGCAGTTAAATCCTGCTGCTCCAGATGTATTATGGACAGCCTATTCTTAATGCATTACTCTTTTTAAATATGCAATAACATTATTAATTATGTTGTATAAGCTCGTGTCTGTCATCAAAATTGGAATACTCTGGAGCTATTTAAGCTTAGTTCTGGAGAGCTGTGTATGTTTCCTGGTATTAGTCCACAGAAAACATCAGGACCCAAAAATGTTAGGCATCCACTTGTATATTCATGAAATACAGAACAATTGTCTCATGACTCAAACACCACGTCATGCTACAAAGTTCAACACTGACGTGGCCACATGCAACATTTGCATCTGCAGCAGACAACATGCTCTTGTCAGAAGATGGGAAGGACACGTACCTCTGCGACTTTGGACACTCTCAGAGGCTGGAGCAAAATGCGAAAACCGCCAGAATCTCTGCAGGTAACTAGAAACAGCTGAGAACCCAGCGCCAGTCATTACTAAATGTTCCATAATGAGGAGAAACAAAAACGGGAATCGTAATGTAAGCAAAATTACGTCGGTCTGTGTTATACGGCTCTTTAGTTTTTTGTTGAATCATTCTAGTAACCGTAAAGCTCGCCATTTTGGCCAGGTGTCTGTGAAGAACGTTATTGGCGTTGAAAGAATGATCCGGCAAAATACTATTCCTTGATCTGTGCTTTTTTAAACGAAAGGGTCAAGGAGTCAAGCTTACGGTTTTTGTTCAATCTTTGGATGCCCGGTGCAGGAGGGGAGTTCCCTGGCACGGAGAGCCACATGGCCCCTGAGGTGGTCAAGGGGGAGGCTGTCGACCTCAAGGCAGACGTGTGGAGCGGCTGCTGCATGCTCCTGCACATGCTGACTGGCTGCCCGCCATGGACGCGCTACTACAGCCACCCGCTGTGCCTGACGGTGAGCACCGGCAGCATGGTCTGTGCATTCATGCTTGAGAAGGAGGATCATTGGTGCAGCAACCATCACCACATCATGTGACTGTTAGATCGAGGGTATAAATTACGGGGATGGGGGAGTTGTAAACCCCCAATAATCAAAACCAGCCAATACAACCCCCTGGACCCCCTTAAACGGGTGGAGACCTCAATCCTCCCCCCCCCTTGTGTCAGTTAGTAGGTTTGGCAGTGTCTACAAACCCATACTCTTTTGTATTTGCTGGAGTGGTCTTCTTTATTCACTACGGGAGGCAAAAACATGGGCTGTCTGGCAGGGAGCTGGGAGGGAGGTCCCCAGGACTGGGCTGGGAAAAGCTTCACCATTGCTGAGACCATTGCTTTCCCCAACCTCAGATTGCCAATGAGGCGCCACCATTAAGAGAAATCCCACATGACTGCAGGCCTGGAACTGCCAATGTCATCAAGGCGGGACTTGTTAAAGATCCAATCAAAAGAGCCTCCGCCAAAGAGTTAAGAGAGAAAACTATGAGAGCCCTGCAAGAAGGTGAGAGCCTGCTCCCATATTCTGTTAAACCCCCTTGGGCAATGCTAATTAGCTATAGTATAACTGTACTTTTCTCATTCTCATTAATTTGTTTACCTAACAAGAGTTGTGTGTGAGGTCTTTACTTTGCCTTTAGGTAGACAGACATTCTTCTGTGATGCTCAGATGTTGATAGTTCAGGTCCAGGTCAGATCCAGACCAAGATTTCGTTTCAACCAACCACTTGAGTGTGACTTTTTTGAAACAAAATCTTGGTCTGGATTTTTACTTTCTGGACCTGAACTGTCCACCTCTGGTGATGTTTAACTCCACCTCAACTCCACTATGAATTTCTTGGTTATCATTCACAGTGGGTGGACTCACCAGCCCAATCCATGGAGACTATCAGGAGCCAGAGAAAAGCGAGCTCATGGAGAGTTCTAGGGTGGCCTCCAGGTCCATCCCATCCGGCCTGTTCACTTCAGACATGGCCCCATTGAAAGAGCACTTTGAGCAGGTGCTGCAACCTCTAAGACCCCGGAGGAAGAAGGTGCATGTGGATGACAGCGTAGAGGAGGAGGACAACACAGTATTGTCTCCTTCGTCTCCGGAACCTCTCATCTCCCTGCAGGCCAAGGAATCCGGACACCAGAAGAACAAGCGGCCTGAAACTGTCCTCACGCTGCCTGAGCAGGAGCTGCAGAAGCTGGAGAGAGGTGAGGCACAGCAATGAAGGCTTGGCAAAATGTTTTCGGCAGAGATGGCCAACCTGCTGAAGAACCTTAGCCTTTTATTACAGGCGAGGTTAAGGCTCTACCTTGTAATTTCATAAAAGCATCTAAGACAAGGTATGAGGTTTGACTAAGTGATGACTACATGATGAATATGAATTGAGGACCTATTCCAAAAAGGAACAGTGTAGTTGAAAAGGTAGAGCAGGCGCATAAGGAGACAACCTAAATTCGGGGCCTCAGTAGTAGCCTGTGCTACATGCCTCTGAGACGCAGCACTGTGGTCTCTCTTCTTTCTGCAGACTTCTACCTGAGCAGTCTGTCCCAGCCCCACTCCCCCGAGCTGCAGGAACAGATGCTATCCTGTCTCAGTAGCAGCTTTTCCTCCTATACTGCCCCCGGCGACAAGGTTAGTTCACATCGAAATCGGTGCCGGTCGCTTGGTGCCGCTGTTGTTCTACCTTCTAAATTGAACAGTAAATTGCTCGTCTGAAAGTTTAGGGACGTCGGTGTGTGACTTGCTGTGCAACTGGACCTCATTTAATTTCTTGCCTTGCAGGACTTGGTCAGGTTGTCGGTCAGCACCAGCGATGACCTCAGTTCCGGGGTCTTCTCTTACAACAGCCAATCAGAGGGACAGAAGAGCTTCAGCAAGGACTGGTTGGGGTCCTCCAACTGGCCAACACCACGCTGTTTTGAAGGTAAAGATATTTATGCAGCCATAATTCAAAGCTTTGAGAGAGGTTCATACAAAATGCAGAACTAAACATTACAAATGTAGGGTTAGCACCTTCAGGACTGGAGATTCAAGTCCTGTATCTGTGTGTCCCTGTTTTGTTAACCTACAGGAACATGCAGTTAGATGAATTGGTCCCTCTACATTGTTATTGTGAGTTTGTGACCAAGATGTGTATGATGTCCCCTGTCTTGTATTCTGTGCTTCATGGGATAGGCTCAAGTCCCACTGTGACCCTGTACTAGATAAGCAGTTATGGGAGATGGATGGATTTATAGACCTAAATATATAGCAGCAGATTTTTTAAGTAGTTACTCTGTAAAGGAGCACTGCTGTGACATGTGGATTTTCACACCATTGCCTTGACTGTTGGATGCAGGGGTGGACGTGTATATCGAAGACCTTGAAGGCCACTGTCTGAAAATCCGTGAGACCCACAAAGTGAAAGTGGGACATATCGCCATAGGGATCAGCGAGCAGGTAGGTGCTTGTCGGACCTGGTTAGCGCGCCTGACCTGAGGCCGTGAAGTCTCATCTCAATCCACTATGTACTCAGATCTCAGAGCAGGCCTTCAGCCTGGAGACCCAGGACGGGCGGCTGGTTTCGCCCGACGAGGAGGTACAACATTCGGGCCTCTACCTGTGCTGTACGCGAGCTCCCAACTGCAGCGACAGCTGGACCTGGCGGGTCAGTGAGGGGATGCTGGAAACACGGAACTGAGCCAACCAGCCTGCCACGCCTCGACGGTCACCATGGCATCATCCACATTGCTGTTCCTGGTCTGACAAAGATCTTTGAATAGATTTACCTGAACACTGCTGTGAGTCAGTTGTGAAAACATCAGCTTATGTGAACTGTATCCTATTGTAAAAATGTGAAAATAACGTAAACTATCATGTTTTCTTTTAAGCTCAGCTACCAGTCACATTTTAGAGCAAGTGGGCAGTGGGGGGGGTGCTGGGATATTGCAGGGCAGGCAGATAAGAACGGAAGCAGGTGGGGGCACGGAGTCCTATCTCACTGCAGCAGAGCTGACACCACCTAAGGGCTAAGAGACCCTATATGGTCAAATTTGAACAGGATGGACTTGACTGCCTCCTAGTGGCAGCTCCTGGTTTGACGTTATGACAGAAACCCTTCCCCCTGCTTCTTCTCTGCCTGCCTCTTAACAGAAGATCTCTGATGAAGTTCAAGCAGAAATAAAGCACCTGACCATTTCTGTGAGAATCCAAGAAGAGAATGAAATTAATTCTAATTCTTCATATGGAAAAAACCACTCTGTTTTACAGTCGTGTCAAGTCGCATTTTTTTGTAATTAGTTGTATGTTACTGCCAATATTTCTTCTTTGTGTCAAAGGAATTTCAGGTACCCATCAAATCAACAAACGGTATTTAAACGATACAGTAAAAATAATAAAACAGAGAGATTGTAATGTGTATTCATTTTCATAAGCACATGTACCAGAGTCTGTCACATTAACAGGTTATTGTAACACGTAGGTAGATTATTGATGAAAGGAGCAGAATGTGTTCTATCCCACGTTGGACTGGTTACAGAGGGATGATCAAAAAACAATACCTCTCAAAACTACCATATTCATTTATTCATTGATTATTCATGTATAATCAAGAATTTGTGCTTCAATGATAGGAGGAGTTATTTCTGAACAATATCTCTTACAGAGAAAGCAAAAAAAAACATTTAACATTGAATTTGTCATGAAAGAAGAAATGCTCAGAAATTCTCTAAGAATATTCCTCAAGTTAAGTGGAAATTCCAAAAACAAATATTTTAATATTTATCTTGAAAACCATTTATTATTGGCTACCATTCTCAACTCCCACATAAAACATGAAGTCCAGTTCCTTCAGGCCCAGTGACACAAGATGCTTTTATAAAGATGCACAGACATCTTTATATAAGACTGAGCTACAGACCAAAAGAAACCAAAACATGAGTGAATAGATAACAAAAGGCTTCAGCATTTGGCTCGGACAGCAGGCACTAAATATGCATATTATATATAGTAGCAGGACACAGTATCTTACACCCCATTATAAAGTGATGCGTTAAGGACAGCCACTAAATCAAAGCTAAGAGAAAGGGGGAAAATATTGTCTATCATCTTTGTTGGGACTGAAGAGTATTATGCCATAAACTGGAGACCCTAACAAACGATGACTTCCGAACAGTTCAATTGAACTGAATTTTAAAATATCCATCCATGCATTTTCTGTACCTACTTGTTCTAGGGTAAAATGCTTGTTAACCAACTAGGTCACTTCTACTGGTAGATCATGGACTTGGACAGTCCTCCAGGAAGACAGCCAGCTTGCGCTGGCCAAGAGGGTTGTAGGTGATGGCATCAATCTCACCACCTCCGTTGATGGCCTTCTGAAAGTGGATCTCCAAGTGGTCCTGCAGGTCTTCCTGCTCCATGACGGTGGGGATGCCAGTCAGCAGCACAGTGCGTGTCGATTTGGAGACACGTGTCTGGAGGCGTTCAGTGCAGGTATGGGAGGAGGGACATGAAGATAGAGGGAGGTCAGACAAAGGCAGATACGGGGCTCAAGGTGCAGCCAGTGTAGCTTCTATACAGTTACACAATCATCTCTGAAGATAAAATTATTGATGCACCAGGAGTGAAATTTCTGTTGTCCAACAGCAATAGATGAATAATTCTGAGCACAACATCCATCCATCTATCCATCTGTTCATCTTCTGTACTCATTTGTCCTATGCGGGGTCATGGGAGTTCAAAGCCCATTCTGGAAGCCATCACAATACCCCCAAGTGGTAAAATTTTATATATTTACTTTTTAAATACACTGGCAAAAAATAATTTACTCCATGCTGGTCATGCAGGCAGATGAATGAGATGGTGAGTGAGCCTTCTGACCTTCAAGGCTGTGATCTCCCCATTCATAAAAGGGTTCACATGCACCCTTTGCTTCCTCCCAGTTCCAAAATCCACGTCGTGGAAAAGACGGTCAGTCAAAGCCTTAGCAACTGAAAAAAGATAAATCCAAATGAGCCATGGGGCTCACAGAGCAGTACTGCTTGAAAATTTAAAGGATAAACTTGAAATAAAAAAAAATTTTAAAAAAATGTTCAGGAAGAACAGGGGTGATCAGACTCTAGTCCATGAATTTTGCGGAAGACATTTAAAATTCTAACAATATTAGGACATTTAGTAACTGTTGAACATTCTGCTTAGATCTATCTGTTATAGTCATGAGCATCAAAGTAAAGAATAAAATGTAAGTATTCTAGCGAAGACTAGTGATCACGCGCCTTTCTGCAGTAATCTGAGCGAGAGAAGGCTCCGCTAAGGGAGCCAGCACCAACCAGAATCCTGCACGAACGTGATGACGACATTGCTGGAGTCTTGCAGGAGTTCGACAGCCTCCACTTCCCCGCCTCCGTTGCGACTCTTGGAGAAGTGAATTTCCAGCTTGTCCAGCGTGCGGCTCGTGTCAGTCGTCGGCAGGTTAGACACCAGAAGGCGCTTCGGGCAAATGTGGGTGCTCACCTAACCGTGCAACGCACCCACAAACACACTTGTAAGGACCAGATACTCCAACAAATTAATATGCAAGTTTTAAACACACTTTGTGCACTTTTTAAAATTCTACTTGCACCTACATAGCACTGACTGATGCATATAACATGCAGTGCTCAAAGAGTCTTGGGATGCTTTATTGATTGTCTAACAAAAATGATTACATTATGTATTTGTTTACAAAAAATATATATCTCATATTAGAAATAACCAGTAGTCTTAAATAAAACAATTTCAAGAACTAATAAATCTAAACTCAGAATTTTAGTTCTGAAAGAGCTGTTCTGGGTTAAAAAGTTCATTGACAAGCCACCTCTTTTTACTCTATAACACCTTTACAATAACATAAAATACCAAACATTTGCATTTAGTGTCCCTTTGAGAGCCAGTGATTGCCATTAATAGCAAAATGGTAAGAACAGAACTGAATTAATCAGCCAAAAACCATTATGACACTTCATAAAAAGATAAATGTTTTTGTGGAAGATACGAAGTATGTGGAGATATGTTAAACAATGCCTGTAAATGGACGTTTGCTATAAAACCGTTAAATCTGCAAGCATCACAAGACGTCCTGTGAGCGCTGCACATTGGTTCAGGATCAGGAAAGGTAAACATTACTGTACCTCTATACGACTGGGCTGCAGGACCCACACAGGCTCAGCCTGTAATCTGATGAAGCACTCCCCCAAACTGACCTCATGCTGCTTCAGACTCATGATCTTCTCTGCCACTGTCAAGACACAGCACAACCCTCACCATCCCGTGCAAATGACCTGACACCTTGCATTTCCATCCACCCAGTGTACCCATACGTCCAAACAGAAATTAAGATTCATACAGTCTTTTCCTTCCATACTCCAGCCAAATGTCATTCATCCAATCAAAATTACTAGTAGGCCAAAATATAGAGGTAAAAGTATTATTTGTTATTATTTAAGCTACAGCTATAAACATGGTAAACGTGTATTTTAAATTCTAAGGCATATTAGTACTTTTCAGATCTACAGCATGATTAAAGGAACATCACTTCTGTGACTGACTTAGAATGGTAAAATAAGCATAATTATTTTCAAATCTGACCTTTCTCTTCTTCGAAGGTTAATAGTGCTGTGCCGCCGTCCATTGAGTATAAAATACGGGGCTTGATGTCAAAATTACAGGAGACCTCCTCACCACTGACGGCTCCAGTGAAAATGACGTTCTTCTCGGGTGCGGCAGTGGGCAACTATAAGAAATTAAATAAGGTCAAGGATGAACCTAATATTGCCCGATCCGCTCTAAAAGTGGCCGTAAACTTACCCGCAGCCTATTTGTTTTTACTAACACCATTACAGGTCACATGACCATTAATAACCCGTCTTATTTACAGTATAATGCGTACTGCAGTGGGGGCAGCAAAAACATGGACCGTCTGTGGGTCCCCGAGGACCGGACTGGGGACACAGTGGTGTACTGAATTTGGAAAAGTAAAAAATGCTCCTTCATCGAAAGATGATAGATTGGATGTTTTTCATGTTTTGTGTTGGAATGCAGCAGAGTTATCAGGATATTGGGCTACTTCTCCCCTTTAACTGATATAGCAATGTATGGGGCAGTTATGGCTATCCATTCATATGTGCAGTACAGCTGAGTATCAGTATGTACATACTTGTGTCTCTTGTCGAGCAATGCCAATCATCTCTTCCAAACCATGCAGTGCCTGCATGGCCTTCAGTTCTTCTTCTTCCAGCCTGGATGACTCCTGCTGCAGGAGGAGCAGTCTGCCCTGAAAAGCACAGAAACGGCACATGCGCCATCAAGCTCAGTGGCAGCCACGTAGGTCCTGCCCTCTCGCTCTGAAGTGCAACTAGTTACCCATCTCAGTTCTTCATGCTTGCAGCTGCCTGCCTACACTTGCTTTTAAAACACGACTTGGGCGATCAGATCACAAATGGACAATGTTAAGTATGCGTGTAAACGACCACCAAGATGTATTGTGGTCCGATGACTCAAACCACTTGCTAAAGTGGTCTGGGATGCATTTGGCCACATAAATTTTGTACTGTAAACGCTAAAGCGTCCTGATGCATCCCTGACAAGGACGTGACAATAACTGTGTCGCAGGGCAGTAAGGAAATCTGAACACAAGTGGTCAGCGGGACACCATGGAGATGTATGGAAGACACAGGTGTAAACAGCGACGTGTCTCGGCAGTCTAATCGTGATTCGTTCCCAAGATGAAATTCAAAACCAAGTACAAACAGCGTCTAAATTTACAAAAAGGAATACATTTTCTCAAAGAATTAAGAAACATTGTGGCTGAGAACTGAATAGTGGCACCTCCCCGGTACTGAAATTGGTGACTTCGTAAGCATGCAAGTCCTGCTACCCATACAGAACAAGCTCAAATAGCTTTAAGCAGGGGTGGCCAATCTTATCCGCAAAGGGCCGG
This sequence comes from Cryptomyrus ogoouensis, assembly GCA_025773925.1. Lineage (NCBI taxonomy): Eukaryota > Metazoa > Chordata > Actinopteri > Osteoglossiformes > Mormyridae > Cryptomyrus > Cryptomyrus ogoouensis. Next base: position 13,023,530 of record JAOYFF010000046.1, on the reverse strand, counting down.
TGTGTATGCGGGTTTTCGCTGTAACTCCCTAATTAGATTAC
>JAOYFF010000046.1:13007349-13023389 GCA_025773925.1 Cryptomyrus ogoouensis | reverse complement strand
TTAGAGGACTGATTGGCTGAAGAGTCCTCACACCTGGGTTTGAAAAGCTGACCTACAGGTTATCCCAAAAACCTGCACACACACCGGCCCTTTGCGGATAAGATTGGCCACCCCTGGCTTGAAGGAAATTCCCGCACCTGCAGAACGTCGCGATGCTTGGCTTGCTCCTGCTCGTCCTCCACCTGCATCTCCCCTTGACTGACGGCACGCTGCCGAAACTCATCAGCGAAGTGCTTCGCAGCTTCTATGGCCTTAGAAATCTCCTCCTGGTCAGCAATCAGCTGCCTGTGTTTTTCCTGAAAAGTCATATTTGAAAAAGAGCACAAATCAATTTGCAGATCATATACACTCATTTACTAAAGATACTTTCTTGTAAATTTGGACCAGATACCGTGGAAGCAGACTCAGTATTGCACACAAGTATTTTCATCTCCAAGTACACACACACACCTTGTAATTTTCTATCTCCTGTCCGATATCCTCCAGAGAAGACGGAGATTCCAGGCCATTCTCAGATACTAAAGAATAGTCCTGAAAGACAGTAAGGTAGAATTTAGGTAAACCTTGTAGATTTCACTAAACTGCCATTTAACTACTCCAACTCACAGCTTTAATATGACCAAAGGCATAAACCTCAAAAAAAGAACCTTTACCTCATCAGATGACATGCTGACGTCAGAATGTTATTCTACAGGGAAAGAGTTATTTTCATTTGAGCAAAGACATATAACTATCAAAGGGTTGCCAAGCAAGCCAACTCATAAAATGGGAAAAAAAGCAAACATGGACCCCTAAAGCTTTTCATAATAATGACATAGCGTCATTGACCATAACCCCAATCAAAGGCACATATCATGTATACACATATAACCGTCTTGTTATAAAATATAGGCAGGTTACGCGTTTCTATTTCCTTAATTTTAAGCTCTAAGAAACGCGTTTCTGTGAACTTCAGTACACTTCCAAAACTTTGGCGAGTATACAGCAATGTGGCTTCGCTACCACGCACTGCCTGCCCTACTGCTAAAGCAGAAGTCGATTTATGCCTAGGTTAACATGTCTATTAAACACCCAAGATTCAGTACATGAACCGAATTCGCATTTAAATAAAAAACAACTAAACAAAAATACAAGACCCACTTCGCTTCTTACCGACACCGCAAACACAAACGACGCTTTCGTTCTCTGAGCGTTTCGGTTTCGTTTTCATCAGACGCCCCACCTGAGGAGTATCAGGGGCATCCGGAGGGGCGAGAGCTGACCAGGGCCTGACTGCTATTACGGCAATACCGTATATGCATTGCTGATGGGGGCAGGGGAGGGTGGAAGGATAAAATTTGCCGACCAGGGCTAAAGTGCGGGGATAAAACGTGGGGTGAGGTTGCAGAGGTGGGACGTCTTTCCGGCCAATTTTACAGCCGCTGAATCGTGGAGCGAAAGATTTCCGGGACACTGGGCATCATCTGGGGGTGTCAAGGAGCTGCTGCCAGTCCCCCGGGAGAGGTGGGGGGTTTGATTAACTTTATAATTTTTGTTTATTTTTATTGCTTTATTTATTAGTCTGAAAGCGTGAGTTTCACTCCAGATGCCTGAGCTGGCAACCCTGTCGCGGCATTTATATTACATTTAAAACAAGTATCATAAACTTATAACATTGTAAATGCCCTTATCTTTAGATAAAAAAACAAAAAAAATAAATCGAGACATTTAAAAAATAGTTCTCCTGACCAAGTGGTTAAAAGCTTACTGTAAAGTTTGTAACTATCAACGCATAATTAAATCACTAGAAATGGAGAGTGAAACATCGCCATTTCAGTGTAATGCTCATTAGGTGTGTTACCTCGCACACTTCTCTGCCTATCAGTGTTCCAATATAGCATTGAATGATGAGCCAGTAGGTACCTTAACCTTAGCGAACAGTCCAGTTAATCGGCAAATACATGGTATTTTTTTTATAAACCACAAGTCTCAAAGTTATCTTAATTTATAGACTTTGTGGAAAACCTACAAATACAAGGAGGCCCAAAGCCTTCGGACAGGATGAAGAATACTTCTGTATGCAATTACAAAGCTAACTGAAGTGTGAGATCAAGACACTCCAAGCAGAGGAAAAGTTTATCCATGAAAAAACCAAATTAGTGCGATTACTTACACTTCATTTGATTTCAATGTAGAATACAAATAAAAATAAGGTGGTTTCCTATCTAGATAAGGTCATTCTAAATTTGCCCAATTTAAAACTTTTCTTTAATTCTGTATGAGGTGGAATGATCACAATATACAGCTGAAATACAGAGAAAGGAAAAAAAAAAGACTTTTTATTTTACACTTTTATTATTGATGCAGAAGCCCAATCAGAATCTGAGCTTCTGGAAGAACCACTTATTCTTGCCCGTCTTGTACCTGTGGAGAGAGAGAGAAAATGTGTTAAAGATTGGTGACAGATGTCAGAGGCTACATTCAGCTCAGCACAGGGACATGGGTAGGAGCCAGAATAAGTTCCACAAAATGCCACCCCTCCCCCAAACTGAAATGTCCATTTCAGCCCGTTTTAACAAACTTGTAATTCGGTCATTATTTTCCCAGCCCCAGTCTAAAGGCTCTTTCCCACCATGGGAACTTTTTTCCCGGAACCAGAAACTTCTGTCGCGTTCTCACTGCAGAAACTTGATCCAATTGTAGTTCCTCGGAGGCAGTTCTGGAACCTTTTTTAGTCCCTACCCCTGACTAGGTACTCTTTGTTAACCACCAACCACTGGAATAGGGCCTTTGGCTATAAACTTGCTGACTAACCACAAGCACTGGCACTAACTTAGAAGTGATGCAGGAGTGTGAGAAAAAGACAAGTATGTAGCAAAAATTTACCAAATTGATTTTGTATCTTAATTAAACGCATCAATATATACCTTTTTGCTCGTGTCTCAATATTTCTGCATCGGAAAATTAGACTGAAAACTGATCTAATTTATGCTCCTGAGCAAAATGACATTTTTTCTTCTTCTGATTAATGAAATCTACTTGCCAGATTTAATAATGAATCAAACATGTCACAGGTCATATAAAAAAAGCTCAGTCCCATTTTTCAAACCAAGTAATCACTAACAAACACATTGTTCATCTTTCACTGCTATTGGGGTATAGTTGTGTATAAAATCAGGTGTGAAGTTTACCCTATGAGCTTTTTACATCTCCCACGGTTATTTAACATGTAGGTCATAGTTCCTGTTATGTGATGGGAAAGCCATACGTGAAAGTTGCCGGGAGTTAGGAACCAGTAACTGGATTCTGAAAACTTTGGTAGGAAAGCACCCAACCCTAACCCCCATCAATTCTTCTTACCTCTCCTCAAATTTGACTTTGGCCTCCCGCCTGGCCTTGCGTTTTAGGGCAGGATCCCTGAAGACATCCTTATTGACGACAGTTTTGTCGAAGGGGATATCGACAGAGTACCTACATTTTAGTATGAAGAGCGACAAGTTGTTAGGTTATAGTATGGAGAACATTTGAGAAATTATTGAAGAATGACATCTCATTAACATTATACTGATCTGTTCACTATCACAGAATAAGCTAAATTCCTGGTCATAATTTCTTTTTCAAAACAAATGTTAAACATTTACCACAACAATGTATAAAAAGCTGAAATGAGGCTACGCATTACATTTGCTGACTGCGAGCATTTTTCATTGCAGTTACAATAATACATGCAAATCACACTTTAAAGAATCAGTCCATCGCAAGTCAATAAAGACCCAAGTAACATCACAGAAAGCCTATTAAAGAGATTCCCTGGCATTATAATTAAAGGCCCTGCAGCACAGATGTTTTAGAGCTAAACTGCAAAAGAGTGGCATTTTCCAATGAATAATAGTACTAAATTAATTCTTACACCCATTTGAAATATACAACACTGACCGTTCACCTCTAACAGAAAATAACTTCGCCTTTAAGTAGAAAAACAAAAACCACGACAAATTTTACCCACTATATGAGAAAATTAAACTATCCTTGAGGAAGTAATGTGTCCACTGCCTGCACATTACAGTAATGTGAAAACAAAAACAGACACACGGGTTAAAGCACTGGCTAATAATCACCACCCCGTGGTCTCCATTCCATGCACCGACCTGGTGGGCATCAGATGGTTGTAGTTGAACACCTTCACGAAAGCCTTCATCTTGGACCTCTTGGCAACCTTCTTCTTGCTCATCTTCGTGGTCACTTTGCGGGGATAACGGTCAATGCCAGACACCAAGGCATGGCTGTACGGGCGGTCCGCAGTGCCGTCATCGATATTCTGCCAGAGAAGGCGAGAGCAATGAAATACCTATTAGCAACAATAGTGATTCCTGACACAAAATAACACAGGATAGACCTTCAGTAGATGACGGCATGGGAAGGTATTTCCTGCATTTACCTTCACGATGACCGCCTTGCGACCAGCGTAGCGTCCAGCCAACACCATCACCACCTTCCCGGGTTTCATGAACTTGCCCATTTCTGTGCAAACAGATCACTGGTCAAATTCGCCTGGCAGCAACTTAGTGATAAGGATGTCGACTGTAACTATACGCATGGACAGAAAGCAGAGGCTATTAAATGAAGGCTGCAAATACACTTACGACAATGCTGAAAAAAATACAGGAAGTGGTGTAACTAACAAACTGGCGGAGCACTGAGATTAATATATTAAGTTTGTCTATAATATAGCTAGTGAAACACGCGTTCAAATACCCAACTTCACTATCTAGTGTCTCGTTTCTTATTGTTCTGTTGAATGATTATCTTGAAAAACACCCGCAACAAAATTAGAGTAACTCTGAAGTACATCGATATTTTGGCTATTCAAACAAGGGAAACCAGTATTTTGTTACCAACACCACACGTCCAACCAACTTACATAAGTCAAACAATTTAAATACATCACACGACACGACCATTTGGTTAAATCCTACAGTGTATATGCGAAGGAACATGAGCGGATAATATGAGGATTTTCTTTATCAATTCAGCCAAATTAATAACAATGGACGTCAGCAAATGTTGCTGGATGTGCACGCAACGATGAGAGACCAGAATAATATCGCTATTTATAAGCATTTTTAACGATGGTGAACGATTACATTGCAGGGCAGAATACTCACTAGTAGTGCTCAATGGCTGCCGCTAACAGGAAAGGAAGTAGAAATATTTCGCATGACCTTTCACCCCTTTGTAGAGACGCAACTTCCGGTTAACAGGTTTAACCTGACGCTATTTCCTTTTGAAAAACCTTTATTTTAATGTCAGTATAGCCAGCAATTTCCAGGGTTTATTTCTATACCATTTTAGCTTAGCTCAACAAAGTGAACAGCCAGATTTTTCCATTCTTAAAGATCTCACTTTATCGTTAACCCGATGTACACTTAGTGTAGTGTAGACCCAGTGATATGTTGAGCTGTAAATGCAGGTTTGCCAACTTTGGTCAGGTGGCTGGAGTGAGATTTTCAATTCGAGACTAGTCTGCACATACATTTACATGTAAGAGTGTGATTACCTTGTAAATGGTTTGTAGGGTATGCAAACTGCCCCAACGCCTTTGATTTAGCTAATTTTATATTTATAATGGAGTAATATAGATTTGCTGTAAATTTTCTTGCGTGAGAGTTTGAATGCATGTCGCGCCAAATGCGTGAGTTGGCAACACTGTAAATGCAACAGTAATATACACTATGAGGTATTAATAAAAAGATTTGCAGTTAACCTTTTGTTATGCACAATTTATCATGTAAGGCATACCCATATAGTACTTTATTTTAGTTTACAGTGTATTTAAGTAGTATTTACTTTTACACAGGCTAAAAGAGTAACTAGATCATTCACAGGTTTATATTTTATACTGAGAAAAAAACGTTCACAGAGCAGGATAGATTTTACAGATTTGGTCATATTTCACTGGTCTGATTACAAAGCTTCATGTGAAATAACTTCTGTAAAAGGGAATGATGCACATATTCTTGGGTAAACAAGATACAACATATGCTGTAAATACCCAAAGCACAGTGTCATAAAACCAAGGACTGTATGCTTCAACACTAGAGATGAAACCTCTATATAGTAGAAAGAGATAAGTAAATGCATTTACTAAAAAAGGTACCTAGTCAAATAGCAATTTTCAGTGAGTTTGACAAAATCAGCTGAGGCAAGCCTTGCATTTTCTTGAATTACTTTTGATGCAACTACTGATCTACATTAGAATAACCAGGAGTGCTATTTAAACATTTCCATCACTTAAACCAATAAGAGTGTTTCAACAGTTGAAAAAGAAAAAAAAATCCTCACTCTGCAGTTCTCAAGGACAAGAACTAGCCTTAGATTATGCTTTTCAAAGTGGGGCGATGAATAACCAGCTTTGGAAATGTATGCATTTAAATCTTGTTTTTTTTTTTTGTTATACAGCATATACCATTGGTACATTCAGATTCACTTACTGATATGTAAATAATGATTCACAAGTCCCAGAAAGACTTTCTTTTAAACTTCAATATGAAAAGAACCAGCGGCAACCCCAAATTAACCTAAATATTGAAATAATATGATTATAGCAACATTCACTTCTCGACCATTCCACAGAATCAGTACAGCCCTGGTTTCCCTGGATTTGAATTTACATCTGCTCAAAGACACACACTGATTATTTAATAAAAGTATATATGCCATGGACCTCGTAAAACGGAAGCTAAAAAGTCAACACTTAAAAGCTGACATGCTGAAACTGTTCATTTTCCAGATAGCTTTTATAACAGGGGTCTATAACTCTGGTCCTGGAGAGCTACTATCCAGTAGGTTTTCTATCCTACTTGGCTTCTGATGAGCCTCACCTGTTCCTGGTATTTACCTGAGAACAGGTGTGGCTCATCAGAAGCCGGGTATGATAGAAAACCGACCGGACGGTAGCTCTCCAGGACCGGAGTTGGAGACCCCTGTTTTATACATTCAGAATGCAAGTATGTACAAGATTGTTTTTTTTCATCTCCTGAGATTATGCCTACAGATGGAGATCTTGTGGGGTTCTTAAAGCAGTCCCATCATTGCCTATGTACTCCGTGAAATAAACTTGGGTTAAACATCAATAAATTAAAGACACACACATTAGACTAGATCAGGATTCCCCAAATCCATCCCTGGAGGGCGAGTCTGCAACAAATTTCTGTGCTCAAACACGCCTTATTCAGCTCACCAGCTAATCGCCAGGTTTAGTAGGAGTGCCTGAGCAGGGAGATCTGCAAACTGTGTTGCAGACCGGCCCTCGTGGACTGGGGAACCCTGGGCTAGATGTACAACAGATTTAGAGGAAATGATATACAGATAGTGGTCTATTCTCTGCAAGATTTCACAATGACCTTACATCACAGCGATGTAATGGCATATTCTCGCCACTAAATGTCAGATTTTTAAAAATTTTTGCTCAGCTCAGAGCCACCTTACCTATCCATCTCATCCCAATGGGGACAAAGCGTGGCACATATCGATTCATATGTAAAAAAAAAAAAAAAATTAAATGTAGTATGCTTTTCAGCGCCAACTATGCAAGTGTGTCACACATCTTGCTTTAGCACTACATTTTTAAATCGTGAAGAATGGTACATGTTTGGCGAGAGTTATGCATGGACAATCGGCTTTTCGGCCATAACGTTAACCATGCATCGGTTACCTTGCATGGGACTCACTGAACTTTGGTTGGCAGCATGCAGCGAAATTTATGCAAAACGATGCACTTCAAGGAAACGACTACTGGCATTATAAAGAGCACTGGTTCTTTTGGAATGTTGCAAGAGGGCTATATGTAGCCCAGGGATTTTAGAGCTCATTCAGAGCCCTTTGAAATGAGTCTAAAATAAGACACTACACTAGGCCCCTCTACTCCTCCTAAACTGGGAGCCAACCCATAATCAGACACCATCGGAAAATGGGGTTCGTTCACCTTTATGCAGCAGGGAAGGGAATTCATAAAGATTAACATTCCAGTGATGCACTTGCCCTGATTAGAGAAATCAGTCTGAGTTTAAAAAGCATCTTTAATGTTTTTGAGCTGTCGGACAGCCAAGTCCACGGGAAGGCTGAATTTCAGGTGGCTGAGGCGGCCCAGGATGCGGAGGGCGCCTTCGAAGCCCGTCTGGATCATGTAGCTCCAGGGCTGGTAGTGCGAATTGACCAACGTGCTGGACTTACAAAGGAGGTTGACCCAGGAGACCAGCCGCTGCTCGTTGAGCGCCACACACACCAGAGCCTTGAACTCGGAATCGGCGCTCCTCTTATAGGGGTGGTGCTCCTGCAGCACGGAGTGCACAGCCCACAGCAGCGACTGCTTGGGCGTGATGGTCACCGGTCCAGCTCCGACGGGCAAGCTGAACGACTGCGAGAGCTGCCGGGCCGGAGATTCGACAAAAGCTTGGCCGTTTTTGGAGTGGTAGTACTTGACAAAGAGCTCCCAGGGGTGCAAATCCTGAGGAGCAGGGCTGAAAGGCAACAAGCAGGCAATGGGGGCCAGCACCAGGCTCATGCCTTGGGACGGGGAGTAGAGGCCGTGGGCTAGTAGGTCACGTAGCGCCAAAGCCAGCTCCTTGCGGACGGTGACTGTCAGCTGGTCGCGGGACCCGCAGTGGGCGCCACTGTTGCAACTGACCACATGTTCTTCGGGGGCCGGCTTGCCGAGAGCTTGCTGCCGCACCCGGTCCACAGCGGCCTCAAGACGCTGCACCAGGGGCCCGTAGTCCTGGCCTCCGTCACCCTGGGACCACACCTTCTGGGGAACGTGTCCGGCGGCACACCCGAACTGACTGACGGCGAAGATCTGCAGCACCGCCACAGCACGCTGGATCAGCTGCAGGCCCGTGTCCCGCATCTTCTGGGCCTGCTCGGCGTCCACTGGGAGGAGATGGGGAACAGCAGAGCAGTGAGGACACAGAGCTGAGAACGTCACTGAAATGCCACAGCGATGGCTGCCGGAGAAGCTCAATCACATTTTCTAGTAAGCTGGCAGATGTGCTGCTTCAACTAGGCTAGAACACAGGCAAGGTGGAGCCAAACTGACCTTTTCTCCTTCCAGCCGTGCCTCGCACGTTAGAACCAGATAAACCGGCTGGTCTGTTCTGATCGTTCTCAGATAGAAGGGGGTTTCCAACCTCATCTGAGCAGGAAAATAAGGAAACGAAATTACGCTCAGCACACAGAAGGACAGGATATCTTTTTCTGACTGAAGAGACCTAATTTATCTTTAGCTGTAATTATACAAGATAAAAACTTCATGCATCACTGGTGAAGAAGTAACTCACTATGCTGCAGGATGCATGGTTGATTCTAGATTAAATCCTCCCAGAAAAGAATGACTGGTAACTAGTAACTTGTCATGCGACATGACAAATATCCAGATGTAGGCAGATGGCACCTTGTATGAAATTGATGAACATCTCCAGGTCCCGGATCTGGGTCTTGAGCTGGTCCACCAGCTGCTCTTTGACACGGGCGGGGTTTACAATCTGGGAGATAGCGGCATCCACTCTCTGCCTCAGCTCTTCAGGGCTCAGATTCCCGATGTCCTCATTCAGGTTTACATCAAGCTTCTTGATCAGCTCGTCAATTATCACCTGCAAAGTCAACAGAACGATTTGTAATGGGCTGATTTTTTTCTAGGTTTTCTGTGTGCAGATAAACCCCTATGTTAGTATACAGTTACTCGTGCGTCATTTCATGTATTTGAAATGTTGCGTAATGTTAAATATTGTATAAAAATGAAGAAAATGAGGAAATAAGCATTTAAAACTATTACTCAGCGTCAGATATATATATAAAAAACTATTTCATTCTGGACATAGTCTTCAAAACAAACAGAACAGAGGTATACTGTCAGGAAAAAAGAACCAATTTGTACCTTTGAGGGTACAATTACTTATCACTGGGACTGTACCCTCAAGGGTCTGCCAAGTGTACCCTAGCTTGTTTTAAGCTGCACCTTTTAAGGTACAGAAATGGACTATGAGGAACATTTTTGAACCATTGGGGTACATTAATGTTGTTTGTACCTTGGGCTACAAAACTGCAGCATTGCTATACCCTTTTTCTGACGGCGTCAGGTCCTCAGGATGTGGGCGCCTACCTTCTGCCTCTCCATGACCACCGACTGGGGCAGGGAGTCGTAGCTGCCCTCCTGGTAGGCAAACCTCTCCAGGTCGTCCAGCTGAGTCTTCAGCTGGATGATGAGCTCCTTCTGCTTCTTCCTCTGGGCCTCCAGACGCTCCCTCTTCTCCCTCTCACTCTGAGTAAGGCAAAAACACAGAGTGAGCGTGCAGTTAGGGTCAGGGCCGGAGCACCCTACTGGCGAATCAGGGGTGCGGGAAAGAACGCCAAAATGAAGAACAGGAAAAATGAAAATAACACAGGTATTTTATTATTGCAGCTAGTTAGTCTGACTCTTTTAAATTAAAAGAATCAAACAGTAATACTTTACTTAAAGCACTCATGTAAATGCATTATAGATACCATCGTAATGCATTAAAATGCATTTATAAAGCATTATAGACACAACTACATTTATTCAAAGGCATAGCACATTATATTCACGTTTATTATGCATTATGGATGCTCTAAGAAGCTCACTTCTATAATGCACTATAAATACCTTCATAATGCATTATAATGGTTTATACTGACCATCGTAATGCATTATGAAGGTATCAGGAGCCAGATACCCTGTGCTACTGAAATGCTGTTAGTACAAGTGAGCTGACAAAATTTGTTTTCTGCTGCTCTGTATTGTGAAGTTCATTATTACAGCATGCAATGCATAAATATAGAAGTCGATGTATATGGGAAAATGCATAGAGCATAAATACAAAATTGTCAAAGAGTGCCTCCTTTTCAACAGTTATAGCTATCAGTTTTCACCTTATTATTTTTCATTGCTAGCTCCAGGTCAAGATAATCACTCCGTTTTTAATTTACATTAGATTTTAATTTTGAATGCACCTGAGAAATCTCAAAATGTGTAGAGGACCACCTGATTTTTGAGGAGAACCATATCATTTTCAAAACGTTACATTTACAATCCAGTGTATACTACATTGCCAAGCCAAGTTTTATGTCCTTCACTGCTTCGATGTTTGTATTCGTATGTTTTATTTCATTTATGCAATAGATTTTGCCTTATTTGTTGTACTTCATATCTTTTTGTTTGTATTTTGTTGGTGTTTTGAATGCACAATGACGAGGAGAAGAATCTTGTGTTGTATAGGGGGAATATGTGCGGGTTTATTTATTTATGTTGTTGTGTTTATGGGCAGGATGGGGGGGGGGGTTGCTCAGCAGAATCTCGCCTAGGGTGCCAGGACACCCAGGGCCGGCCCTGGTTAGGCTAACCGGCATCTGTAAATTGCTCAGAGCGTATGAGCTTATGTGCCCTGTGATGGACTGGCATCCCATCCGGAGTGCACCCCTAGCCGTATACTCTGGGCTGCTGGGATGGGCTCCAGGGCCATGTGATGATGACCAGGATGAGAAGTTAGGAAATTGATGAATGAAAGCAACTGGAGCCTGAATCACGAACCGGGATTTCTTGCTTAGCCCGGTAACTTGTCAGATTTAAGGCACCCCAGATTAAATAGACTTTATTTTTGTTCACTTACGTTTAGCGTTAAATCCGACAAGTCACCTGCTTCATGATACAGGCCCCGGGTAATGCAATAAATAAATAAGAGAACTTCCTGCTGTTTAAAGCGAACTGAAAGCTAATATGAACTTCTTAACACTGTCTAGATAAAACGAACAAAGTGAATCCTCAAGCACAATCATACTCACCAGGCCCTCCTTACAATGTTTGCACATGAGGAAGAAAACAATTTAGTTACAGCAGAATTCCCAACATATTTAACAGAGACGGAGATAAAGAGGGAGACAGGACAAATTAGCACCTTACCACAGGCAAAAAAGACACACCCACTAATCCTTATCCAAATAACTCTTGTGAAATATTTCATGTCAGTATAATTTGACTGGGCTACAATTCATAACCGTACATTACATTTATTGGCTCCCTCCTAAGGAGTTAATGTTTTTCCAGTGCAATAAGAGGTTATTTAAATAATACAGTTATCGGTTACATTTAAAAGTTCAGAATTTGCTCATGTGTTATTTGGTAATGTGAGGAACATTTATTCCTGAGTACCTTGAAGCGCAGTAATTTTATGGAGCAGTGAAGTGCACGGTGCTGCAGTGATGTACAGTGCCGAGACTCACCGCGTTCTCCAGCAGCTGGGCGTCCCGCGCGCCGCAGCCCAGGACGTGGGGGCAGCCCCTGAAGGCGAACTCCTCCAGCTCCAGCAGCATCTTCTCCTTCTCCTCGCTCTGCGCGTGCACGATCTGCTTCAGCCTGAACTGCACCTGGGCAAAATGCGACGTGAGCGCCAGCAGCGACGAGTTCAGCTGATCCTGCTCTTCCTCCAGCTTCCGCAGCCTCGTCGCCATCTCCGCGACGCCCGTGGATGCGGAGCCTTTCCGGGCCGGCTCCGGCCCCGGCTCCCGTTCCCCCGGGTCCTCGTCTTCGGGGCTGGCTACGGCTCCCACCGGCGCCCATCGCTCGCCGGCACCGGCCAGTGCCGCTTCGCTGTCTGAGGCTGATAGCTCTTCTGTCGACATGCTGCGTCAAACGAAGCCGACAGTATAAACAAACGATATAAGTGTTCCTGTTTAAGCGGCACTCTTGGTTAATTTAGGTAAACCTACTTGGACAATGTTTTTAAATATAAATATATATACTGCCACTATTGAGGAGCACTACGCCATCTTGGAGGAAGTGTGACGATGAATAAAGGTTGTCAGTGACGTCATGCTTAAACAAACGCCGCGTGCCCCCTGCCCAGGCCCACATGACGCCCACTGTGCTATTTGCGCGGATTTTTTTTATTTTATTTTATTTTAATTTAAGGCGAACGTCTAAAGCACAGGCGTGCCGTGTGCTAAGCTGTTCTTAAATCCAAATCTTTTTCACTACACTGCCGCGCCTGCTCTAGCACACAGCACAACATACAGCTACAATTCAGTGGCACCCCATCCTTGGTTGTTCCCTGCCGTTCACCCATAGGCTCTAGACCCCCACTGAGATAAGTTCACCGTTAGAACATATATATCTGACGAGAGCAGACTTTTAACGAAGAAAGAAAATGTGTGCGGTGTGTCTTTAGTAATCTGAGGGATCAAAAAGAAGAGACTCTCCTTTACTTTGTTTATAAACTTAAAGTATGTCAGATTCTCCTAAACTACCAATTCGTTATATTGACAAGTATTTATAAATGAGCACAACACAGATACACCTAGATTAATATTCAATATGCTGGAGTAATGGATGATTTATTTATATTTTGAATTGAGATTGAAACTGGTACAACAAAACCTAAGGTCATCAACACAGATGAATGTGTCTCATGCTACTTTTACATTCAGCTTTTTCATAATAAGTAGATTAGTAAAGTAATTGTGTACATTGTCCATGAATTTTATTTTGGTACGAAACAACAGTGGCAATAAAAACAGTAATCACAATCATTTTACCTTAAAAATGTAAATTACTAGTTAACAAAGTGACATCAACAAACATGACACAGCCCCAAATCATGGATATTGTCAGTAGTCTTTTATTTTATTTTAAATCTTTTATTTAATCTGTTATTTTATATTTGATTCTTGTTTTACTTTTCTGTTAAATATAAAGGCACATTCTGTTCTTTAATACAAAGTGAAAACTCTTTATACAAGCTTTAAAAACTTGCACACAGCTTGAGTTGCATGTGAGCAGTGTCACCACATTTATCTGGCATCAGCATAACATAATGGATTCAGATCATTTACTCATGAGATTATTACTATGCTGTAAATTTTGATTGCCTGCCACATGGAATGAACCTGATTACCCTAAAAATCAACTATATCTTTACCCTAGCACATTCGGCAACTGTAGACACAAAGCAGGTTTCGTGTGATCATCAAATCATCAAATCAGTTGCTTAATAAGTATCTGTCAATAATACACTATGAAACCATACAAAAAAAAAAACAAAAATCAAACCCTTTTGAGTATTTACCATGCCCCAATCAAACAATAAGAATTCTGTTTCAGGTAATTAAGTCATGTGTAGCAGATTCATCAGTATGTGACAGACTGATCAGTGCAAGCAAAAAATCTCAACACAGCATCACAAATGGACGAAAGGTTTTCGCTTTGTGATGAATTCATCCCAGCTGTCCCATCTGTGGTCTGCCTTCTTGGTGCAGGATCCACCGACAAGATCACAAGTGTAGCCGCTTGGACAACAGTGCTGCATATCGCTACAGCATACAGCCTGAGAAACAATGAAAGTGCAGGGAAGGACCAGAGATATTGTCAGCCGTCAACCGATTGTAAAAGATATCCTTAACTGGAAAGATATCTTTTGGTATAAAGCTACCTTTAAACTAAGGCTGTCATTTGGGCTGAAGATTGATGTGAATATATCTAAGTATGTCTACAATCACATTGTTATCCATCCATTTTCTGTACCCACTTGTTATATTCAGTGCTGCAGGGGGTCTGGAACCTATGGGTACAAGGTAGGGAACAACCCCGGATGGGGTAAGGCACACTGACACCTGCTGGCAATTTGGAAACTCTAATTCACCTTGAGATGTTTTTGGACTGGGGGGGGGACTCCACACATAGACCTGTAGTGGGGGGGCTCAAACACTGGTCCCTGAGAGGTAAGGTAACTGCGCCACTGTGCCAGCCTATCATACCATGTTTTTACTGTTTATTAAAAGCTTTATAATGCAACTCTTCATTATATCAGGAGTAGAATGAAAAACAAATTTATTCGTGCAATTATATGCAAGGTTTCTACTCGGAAATCTTCCCGAAGGCCTATATCATATGAATCCATTATTTTATCTGTAATTTGTCATTTAGCTTCTAATGTCATGGTGGCAATGTGAAAGGGTAGATGCTGCTTTTCAAGAGTCCGGGGAGAAAAATAAATGGAAGATACTTTTACCGCAAGCTGTGATAAAGCTGTACACACCTTGGCCAGTGGGCAGTAGCGTAGCTGCCCCGACGGGAGCTGATAGCAGGGGGTCCCCGAGGCACAGCCGTCCTTCATATTACACTCGACAGGAGTGTGTGGTACTTGATCGACCTGGGCTTCCATTTTACTGTACCAGGGAATAACCAAGGTATCATGGGAGCAAGTGGTCCGTTCCACGTTGCACTTGTATCCCGAAGGACAGCAATGCTCCCCATCCGCACAGCACACAGCCTACGGGAGATGCAGTCCATTACCAGTATACCCCTACACTTTGATGAGCAGTAACTTAACATATAAAGAACCTAAATGGATTTACTAATGCAATGTACCTTTGGCAAAGGGCAACAGCCCCACTTGCTGGTTTTATTCATGTAACAGCAAGTTGTATCCTTGGGGCAGCTGCTGTAAGGGCCACATTTATGGCGGAAAGACTCAGAGGAGCCGGAGACGAGATCTGTGGGCATCTCCTTCAAGGCAGGTTTCTTCTGCTCCCAAGGAGAGCTGGGGCTGCCTGATTTTCTGCAAGTCTGCACAAGCATGTCGCAAACGTAGCCCTTGGGGCAGCAGTGCTGTTGATCGTCACAGCATATTGCCTAAAAGGAGATGTTAGAATGGACTGGGAAGCCATGTTCAGACAGAGGTAGACACTATAGACTACCTAAAAAGATTGAGAAAGTCAAGGGAAAAATGCATTAAAGACACACATTCTACAGAAATAAATAAAAGGACGTCCTCAGTCACAAAGAATAATCTTTACCTCTGGCAGGGGGCAACAAGCCCAGTGTCCTGTAGTTGTCTTGCAGCAGGTTGTATCATCGGGACAGGCAGAGGTGTCATCACAAGGAACATTTTGTCCTTTAGCAGACTGCCTGTTTATGGGGGGCAACTTCTCCAACCAGGGTATGGAGCTCGTAGAGTTATCACAGCTGGTGCCAGCTGGGTTGCACTTGGTACCAT